>CALYDF020000526.1:0-41875 GCA_944474145.2 Dicrocoelium dendriticum | reverse complement strand
GTGTGCCATGGGCTCGTATTCTGTCGACCACTGGGTGGGATTTGTTTTACGCCCTTCTCCCTGCTAAGCTTCAGGACAGCAATCAGCATTAGTCAGTGGACTGACCATGTTCTGGAACCGATGCCTTGCAAGTACCCATATAATCCAAGGCTTTGACTGAGAACCCGCGTCGTTATTTCATATGTGAAGGCCTTGCCAGTATCCTAGTCCAATGTCTTCGGAGGTTAGAAAGTGTTCGATGAACCGCTTCCCGTGAAACCTAGCCATGGGTGACAACAAGTCTGCTGGTTATAAGCTCACAGCTCGATTTGCGTAGAGCGCGAGAGCCACGCATTTGCACTGACGGTAGATGGCCGCTTCCGAGTATTCAATGGTTTGTTACTGCCTGCCTCAAACTAAGCAGCTAGTGGTCAAATGGGTGCAAACCCGCCAAAAACCCATCTGTGTCTGGCCGTCGTCGCAAGTGCGTATCCAACTACGGTTGCAAAACATAGATTAATTATTCCAGATCGCCAAAAGCTGCGACTTTCGGACCTCAAGCAGATCCTGATCTGTATGCAAATCACATTCCCGAGATAGATCTGCTCCCTGCTGCTTTGTGGGCCAGGCTATTAAGCCAAAGGCTCCGGGCGGAGTCTCTCAAATAAAACTCCGAAGCACAACGATCACCTATCGTTCAAGTCCCACTTGAACATGAACTTGAAAACTTCAATCCGTATGCCAGCAATACGGTGAGTTATGAATGTTTTATAAATAGGATATTGGGTCATAGAAAGCGTACAATGTAGTTAGTTTAATTGTGTTGTTAGGTTTGCTTACATATAACATACTTAGGATAAATTTAACCTACAACTAATGTGCTTTAGATAGTTACCTTGTCATTGATTATTGGGTGGCGATAGGCGTTTATAATTTATGCGTTCCAATTTCGCACCTTCATATGAGTCTGCTGAGTAAACTCTGTGAATATAAAAAGCTTAAGGGATAGTATGCGTTCCCGTCTAATACGATGCAAAGCTGAGTGTTAAATTCTAAAGTTAAACCTGTGACAAAGTTGTATTTATTCCCATGAGTACATTACTCATAGGCATATGATAGTTCATTCGCATGTTCCTCGACTTCCGCAGTTTTACCCAGTCAGTGAGATTGACCACTTTGGCCGAATTGCTAAACATTAGTGAAGAGAAATTCCATCAGTGTAGCTACCCCGTTGGTGAACAGCATTGCTTAAATATCCATCGGAATACCGGGCTCAAAAATCAGTGGCCTGCCTTGAGCAACCGGTAAAGTATATGGATGTTATGCTAAGCTGGGATTTATCTTGGTCACACCATATCAAAGAAACGTTCGCAAAAGTTCAGAGGTTATCGTTCTACGCCTCAAGCCTACGAGCTTCCTCTGCCCCACATGATTTAATACTTCGCTCTGTCACGGCTTGTGTTTCTCTACTCTAGATGTACTGCTTACCAGCAAATTTTCCTCCACTATTGCGCATGAACTTCAAAGTAATAAAAAGGTAGTTGAAACAGTTGTCGAGATGTAGCGGTGCATCGAATTTGACGTTCGGTGTTATATCTGTATCCACAAACGTTGGTTCTTGCAGGTGAATAGCAACCACAAATGATTGCGGACACAATTCACTCCCTTCACTGTGTATTGTCTGAATGTGTGCCGACGTCGTCAACCAGACATTTGTACAAATTCAAATTTGTCCGCACACGAGCATACCGTTCATCAAATATCCCCCATCTAGCTCATTTTTTGCAGGAAATATTCAAGATTTGCCAAGAAATAACATACCAGTGTATGCAGTGATGGCATAATTCTAGTACAATTATTAACCCGCTTTCTTTTACTTTCACTCTGTATCACCCGTTCTGCACGCACAAACACCTGCCTGACTTGACTTCACTTGAGGATTTGTGTCCGCGTTACGTTTCAGCTAGCGGGATCCGTGACTGGGAGCTCCCAGTATTTGATACAACGTTATGAAAAGTGGAACAATAGATTTTCACGGGTAAAAAGGGGAGTGCTTAACAAATCCCTCAGGATAGGAGCGAAAGTAATAAGTATATTAACAAGAGAAAGATAAGACTTGTCGGTGAACGCATCAAATGTTTCAGGTGTGCATACAGGTTGCTTAACCTCGCCCAGGAAAAATAACTTGGATTCGAAGCTGCTGTGTTCTGTAAACGCAGAAAACGACAGTAAATAAGAAAGTATGCTTGGGCCTGCTGCATTTGCAAGAGTTAGAATTTTATAGGTAGTCGCATATAGATGCCACCAACCCGAAGCAAACCACTTGGCTGATCCATTGACTGTTAGGTGTGCTGCGTGGGTGGTGTAAACGGATCGGTAACAAGAACAAATCAAACTAAGGAGACTCGACATAATCATGGCATGCAGGCGATATGCCGCCACATCATAATGAGTTTTAAATTTTGATAGCCCTGGAGCATATATGACAAAACACGGAAGAACATTCCAAGGCTAGGATACGTGAATGGAGGGAAGGTTCCGGCAACATTTCAACTGGCTGTACTGGGTGTAGCCGCATTCAGATAGTGGCCTCTCTGTTTAGTGTGTTTGGGCTGGGTTTGAATAAGTTCGACATGGTTGGTTAGGGTCATTCAAGATCTGATAAACCTTTAGAAAATCGCACCGCAGACACCAATATTTCCCAGTGAGAATATTTAGCGTCTTTTCTGAACTGGCAATGGAGATGGAGTAAGCGCTTAACCAAGCTAGCCCCTGTTCATTGTGCAGTCTTAAAGGTGACAAAGTCATGTTTCTTCCAGTGGTGTCACACTCACTTACTTACTTGTGGTCTCACGTAAGTGTTGAACATTTACGAACGTATGGGATGATCTAACCAGCAAACTGCCACCGCATGTGGCATAAGCGTTGGCTGGCTTTATTCGCTGCTTTCTCGGCCAGTCTTGAGCACTCGAGATCATCGTGCACGCGCAACTCAAGATAACCTCATGGAAAGCGGGCTGCAAACATATTCTCTAAGACTGTATTCGTATGTGATCCAGTGACGTACACTTATTGTTTTACATTTGATGTTGTTAAACGAGCATTTTCTACGCTGATCACTCGTAGGCCATGTCGAGAACATATTTCAGTGCTACCTGATACTGCATCTTGCCGACATTTCTATGAACGCTTTCGCTATGAGAGATTCCACAACTTTAGTAATAAAGCCATGAAGCATAATCAGGGGGTAGTTTGCGGGCAAAGTATGATTGCCCCAGTAGAAAAGGATGGCCATGGCTACGAATCGCCGATGACTATTGACCACAACATGGCCCTGGAAAATAAATACTTCGGCGAGATCGTCGCGTGCATGTCCCAACATTCTTATGCTGCAGAAACCAGCTAACGACACCCAACCTAGAGGGCGTGTACTTGCTATGCTTGCTCCATGAACGAAATGTCATAGTGAAAGCATTTACCATGCTCACCGCTAATAGACACCAACTTTTCAAGGAAAAAGTCACAATGATTATAAACAAAGTGTGTGTTAGATGGACATTAGTGCACCAACAGCCCGATAATCCGATTGTGTAGTTCTCTGCTTTAGTTCTGCTAAATAATCCTGTACGCAGTGTTTTAAATAATTGCCACGCTTCTAACTCAGAGGAAGTCCAATGACATTCGAAAGCCACTGTCTGCCATTATCTAGTGAACATCAGGCCCACAACCCATTCTATCCTTTAGCTTTACATCAATGATCTTCGGAAACACTTATTTCAGATACCGAAACAAAAACTATCTCACTTCGGGGTTTGGAAGTAGTTTTTAATCAAAACACGCATGATGTTCATGGGTGTATGCACTACATACACTTTCCCCGTAGCATAATCCGTCCTCTCCCGCCAATTTCGCTTGTGTATGGCTGTTGAGTTGTTCTACTGTCGCATAAGTGAAAGAAACAGCAATATTTTGTGAAGCCTCCTTACATACCCATTAAGAGTCCAATGACTTTGAAATCACCGCCAATGTTTCAACAGTACTTATCGTTGTTCAGTGCAGCTAGTGAAGGTTGCATACTGTAGTAAGTGTCCTTCAAATGGGTTACATGCAACAGAGACGCAGTTGTTTTTTCATTTCCATTTTGGAGCATTATAGCCTTAAAACTACTCTTGAACCAATCAATGAATCAGGGTCATTCGACACTGATATGTCTCACGCCAAGCTCACTCAGCAGTGCTTCCACGTCGGAACAGTAAGAAAAGGTTTCTTTCGTGTTATAGACCCCTGACAATTCAACACTATGCTTTCTGTATACATCAACCTTAATGTTTGCAGCAAGTAAGTGCTACTGCTGCCTCCACACGGCTTTGTCTTAAGACAAGTCCAGCTAATTTACCAAGTACTTCATCTTTGATTATTCATCCCACATCAACCTCAAGTTTCGTATAGACGTCAGAATCAGGGAAAGGTGACGATGTGAAATTACTAGTCATCACCAGTGGAATGGTTAAGGTAAAATAAAGCGATATAGGTCGAATAGTTGACGGAAGATCGGAGTTATAAAGTTTGTCTTTTTTAGTAGGAAATTCCAATGATACTGGTTAGGCAGAAATAGCAGTCTGTCGTGTGATCCTTCAGCTCTTTCCACACCCTGGGGATTGCAAAGGGATATTTTGCTTTTGCCCTTGAGCCATTAAGTCAACTGAAGATTGCGCGACACACAAACAATATGCTACTTCCCCTTCTTATGCTGATCTCCCACTTTTATCCCGAAATACGCGTGATAGACAAAATTCTGTGGTGAAGAATTGAGTCTGTACTGCGAGGTTTTACTAAACTGTTCACAGAAGTAACAAACATATTTTGGTCATTGATGCAGCAGCGTCTTTCAGCCATGCTCAAGATACCAATTATGAAAACACAGCTGTCAATCTACTTTCAGTATCCAATGGATACCATGGCCAGTAGACTTCTTTCTCACAATTACAGAGAGCTATTTTACCAACCACAAGCGATCGCTCGGTGCATGGAACGCACCGCTTAGCTGACATGAAAATTTGAATTGAAAACTTCTGACGTGATAGAAACATTTCGTTTGCATGTTCGTAATCAGCGCACTTGGTATTACTAGCAACATCCTATCTCAGTTCTGTTATAAAAATGCTGTCGCACAGTGTTATGGGGGATTTTGACATTGAGGTTTGAGCCAAACTCATATTAGCTAACAGAATGTCGCGGACGAATTCCGTTTTCAACACCTTTTACCCAGTTTTCTTCAACGTAGACCGTTGGTGAATTTCTGAAGTATTACCTACTGTGATCATTAATAAATCCCAGATGTTTGCAAACTCTCGATCAGCTAGGGGTCTGTTGTTAAAAACTTCTAGACATGGTTCCTAAGACTACCTATTGCATTACTCGCTTCATGTTTCAAGTGCACTAACTGCGGTGTTTGGGTTGGAGTATAGCATTTACCACTCTGGGTCCACAACCATTTTAACTTAACGAGGAGGACAGCCGCAAGATTGAGTTGGCGATCACAGTATCAATTGAGTGCACCAGACAAAGGCAGCGCCATTCTTCCAACTCATAGGTTTGAGCTTCACGATTATTGGACGCTTGAAGCTCCAGTTCACCATGAATAAATGTCGTCATTTTGTTGTTCAAATGGTGAGCGTCATCAGGATTAAGTTTGATTTGACAACGCTCGCCGGAAGGAATGTTGTGAAAAATGTCAACACCGCACAAGTCGGTCCAAAGACGAGTGGCTGACAAACGAACAGCTTCCACCTTGGTTAGTGTATGCAATGTGTTACCGCAAAGTTGACCGGGTTTCGAAGACATACAATGTGCACCATTCTAGCGGATTTAGCATAAATGCTTATTAACAAGCACATGGTGCTCACTTGTTTACGGTAGACCAGCTTCTTGTCATCCAAAACGTTTGCGCTAGCTTTGATAACTCCCGAGCATACTATGGTCTGTGACCCGTGGACTTGTCTAGAACCGAACACTGCGTTGGAATTTGGTCCGAGTTTCATCGGAGTGTGTGGCCCACCAGTTGCACTTCTATCGCCTTGTGTGTTTCCGTCATCTGTGACCATATAATTTGTTCTTGTTTTTTTTGGACAGCAGCCATAGTCTTGCAAGTGCCCATGCCCATATCGTAAGCAAATGTTCCGGTGCTCTGGTATAACGTGCGCAAAATATTTGCTCTCAGGTACTATCACTTGTGCCAGGATGAGCGTCGCCTTAGTAAGTAGAACTTGATTGTCTTTCCTGCTTCAGATCGAATTAGTCTGGGTAACTATCTTTACAGTTTTAGCCCCTCTCCTGACCTGGACAATATGTTCAGTTGTAGAGCTTGTCACGCCCCCTATGATAGTTGGGGTGCATATTTAAAATAATACAAGAAAAGCGGTGTACGTAACAGTTTCTTTGGTATACATGACTCCCAAATGGCTTTGGATTAGCACAAGTGCAAGTATTCCTGTCAGGAGTTGAAGTTTATGACACTGTCTACGGTTTGTCGTGCACTAATGCCATCAGCTGAGTGTGCTAGACTATACCGCATAGTGTAAATGTGTAAGGGTATCGTCAAGAGGTCTTTTAAAAGGGATAACATGGTAGCAGTTCTATAACATGGGCCGGAAGGTCGTTCCTGAGCTGTTAACTCCGGAGGGAGAAAACGTGGCGATGAAATTCCACTCAGCTCTGTTGCATGGCCAAGTTACAGGATAAAAGCCAATTGATACGTTTGCTTTTCCAATAAGTGTGGTAAGCGTGATTTGGGTTTCTTAAGAGCTGATACACTATTATATGATCTGCATTCGAAGACACCTATACCGGCTGCTGTATATTTCGAGTGTTTCCAGTCTGAGTGGGTAGGATAGGAGGAACAAATCTTTGACTACTTTGTCGCCCTGCTTTGTGCAGTATTAAGTGTAGTGAGGTGGTGCTTCAGCTTGGTCCGTCAAGTTTGGATAGCGTATTCCGCTTGCGGTCTCACGTACGAGCCAAGCGTTTACGGAAATATAGAGGCGTCTAAGTTCCCGTACATACGCCGAAGGAAGCCTAAGTGCAAGTTTGCTTCTTTGATGCCTTTTCAACCTAAATGAAACTCCCGAGCTCCTTCTGGACAAGCACGCAAAGTGGGCACACTGAAGAATTCTGGGGTATATTGTTTGGTATATTGTTTGGTATATTGTATATTGGTTATTGTTTGGCGGTAGCTGTAAGTAATCTGACGACGTATGCTCAGGTTTTTCTACCTGCTAGCATTGAACTGCAGTATTTTCTCGATAGACTACGCGTATGTTTTGTCCAGATAATCTTACGGTGCTCTGTGGTCCTAAAGTGAAGCGATAGTACGCCATATCTTTGGATTATTCACGAGTAGTGGATAGTTTGAAGACAACCCGATTACGAAATAACTTAGGAAGACCAGGAACCCGTAGGGCCCGAATATTGAACTCAGCTGCTGTTGTTCCTGATCAAAGACTTTACCAACGGGCCTTCGCGAAGGAAGGTCGTCTCTACATACTCAATTGGAATAGAACTTTTGCTTGGAAATTTGACCACTAGAAAACGTTTTTAATTTTCAGAACAATTGGATGAAAGATATCGTTATTTGAAACATTACCGAGAAAACCCGTATTCCAAATTCAACCCGCTTCAGTGCATTTAAGCATATATGCATAGGTCATTATAATGGCGGACACTGATTGAGCCATTCTGCATACCAAGGAAAAAATATAGCCTTAATCCGACTGCGGATAAGCGCGTGCACGAGCGCTTAGTCAGAGGCATTGCTAGTTCCACGTTACAGACGGCGGTGTTCCAGGAGGTGGTGTGTTGTCGCTTGGCAAGCTTTCTTCATATATAATCCACAAATATCCGCTTAACTACGATGCAACGAGGCGGATGTAGCTCACAAATGGTTAAATTCACAGCCCAAAGCATACTGGGAATTAGATGAGCTTCATTTCTTTTTTATCATGCCCCACATGGTGTACCCTGCTGCACTCATGAAAAGGGCGGTTCATTTATTTATTCTCACACTTCATGCAAGACCTTGGAATTTGTGTACATGTTGACCAGTTGTATAAATATTTATTTATTTAAGGTTAATTCAGATGGAGAGCAAACCATATCTTCTTTTGCTGCGTTACGATTGCCGAGGTTGGTAATCGGTAGACGTTCGGACAATTGAGCTTTCGACTGCGTTGCAACTAGTGCAGTCCCAACTATCGTTGGAAGCATTCGATCGTGCGATCGAGAGCACGAAACAATGCAGGGCTGAAAATATGACCTCCAGCCGTGGTGACAGTGGTAAGCTTGCCAGTCACGTATATCCATGATTCGATGTACGTTCAGGAGACTGTATCGGCTGAAACACCCCGTAGTGGCACTGCATGACTCCAACGTGTGAATCGATCAACACATGTCAGCACCTAGGTAAATCCGTTAGGTGGAGGAAGAGGCCCGATTATGTCAAGATGGACAGGTTTGAAGCGGGCATCGGGCAACCTGAAAGTGGCAGGGACGGTAATGTTGTGGCGTTAGCTTTTGCTATATATGGTTGGCAGCATCCGTTTCCAGATTTGCCTGTCTCTGCGGCATCCAAGAGGGCAGCCACAAGACGACTGCGCCTACAGAGGGACCATGGGTAGTTTGCGCTGAACCATCCGTTTTCTCACCCACACCCGATATCCATTGTAAACTTGAAGGAACAAGACCAGGTGTCATGTAGGTGGGAGCCCAATTGCATCCACGAAGCCAATCCACGCTCCTTCCCAGACACACACAGGCAAGCTGCAGTTGGGGAGACAATCGCACACAAGATGGTGGCTGGACCGTAGTCCGCTTTAAACTGAGTGCATGGAACCTCGCTTCGAGCCTAGCATGACCACAAGGGCCTTGAACCCGTACCCTTCAGCAAGGAATGACAGTTCTTTATAGACAGTAAGGTCGAGATAGTAGGCAATAGACAAGTAGGCACTTTATCAACGTACACATCAAGCGCGGCCACACTGAGAATGTCAAGCAGCAGCCCATCACTTGCAATAAACCTATCAAATAAGATAAATCTGTTAAAGCATACGCCTACGCAGACATAATCATTCGTTAACTTAGCATGCGAATAAGGTTGACTAGCAACAAATCCGCGATAAGTACAAAATATCAACATGTTACGCATGTTACAAACGCAGTACAGTTAATAAGGATAACCGAAATTAGCGTAAGCGATGTGTGCCGCTTAATGGAAAACTATTTAGATAGGCAGCACTAACCAAATAAAGCGGAAGAAAATCTATCCAGATTAAAATACCGTAGAATAAGTGGCATTTGGCTCAGACCAACGGCGGTGAAGAAGCATAATGAATGCAACATCAGTCACAGCATTGGGCATAGTTTGCTATATACGTGTTTATATAAACTTCCCAATTCTGTACACGGAAAGTGTGCCATCCTGTCATTGCCAAGATGCGAACCATAAATCTACAAAAAAATACGTACAAAATGTTTGTTTTTGTTTTAAACACGCTATTTTGCTTTCTGTTTGTATTGGTTTTTGGTTATATATACAGTTTGAGAGTGATCAAATGAATACTGCTTGACTACACTAAAGCCCCTGGTATCGGTTACGTGACCTCATATCCAGCGTGTTAAACCGCAGAACTTCCAAACTAATAGGTACCCAAATTGAGGGCACGCAGTTTCTGCTGAAGGTAAGCTTGCCGCTCAATTCTTCGAGCTCTTGTTCCACCTCAGTATTTGTCCACTACAATACATTTTCCAATCGTTTACGGGAAGTGCAAATAACGCCCGGCGAAGAAGGATCTGTTTGAAGTGGGCATCGGGTAATGTGAGTATCAAGGAAAATTATAGTGTGGCGCTGGATCTTGCTATTCTGTCAAGTCTTGCATTGATTCGCTTACTGTCGGTTTACCAAATACATAATTGGCCAGGTGTAACAATCAGTTATCAGCTTCATAGTGGCATGTATGCCATTGTCATGCAAGTGATCAAAACCGACTCATCGATGTCGTTGCTTGATGAAATGACGAGATTTGCCGGTGAACTTGCCACTGTAAATTCCGGAATCCGGTTTTACAAGAGGCAGAAGAGAAAGGTTGATAGACGCATTTCTTTTGAGTTGCTTGAACTCGGAAGTGACTTGCTGTTGAGCTGCGCCATATTCAAAATTAATTGGCAGACGGGAAACTGGGTGGAGGTCAAAACGAGATATCACGTTGGAACTGACGTCACTGGCTGCGTCAGCATATCGAATGTCAGTAACAAACCATGAAATTTAATCATAATGACTTGGTTTGCGCGGCGAAAGACGATCAGGTGAGCTGCGGCAGACAAAAGTAAACGTCCTATTATTATTAAGAACGGTAAATCGGCATCCTTCAAGCCGTCGTCGGGAATGCTTGACGGTCAGCTAAAAGCTAAGCATTCGCGACCGAAAGGACTATACCTCGTTTGGACGGAGTTGCAGTTTACATGCAAAGAAGGATAAACGCTCGGGTTAAATTTTTGCTACTCGGTTTACTACAGGCCCAACAGCAGTCTGCGATACCTGATTTTTGAGAACCAGGGAATTAACATTTCTCTATTCAGCGGACTATGCGCGGTAGCACTGAAATGTACTTCCTTGCGTTTGTCGAAGTCCTTGTTTGACTCAGTCGCCGGCTCAAACGTACAAGACGTGGATTTAAACAAACCTATAAGGGGCTGCAGAAGACTAGCATAACAACCTCCTCTCGGTGCCAGCTGTGTGATTCGGGTAAATCCCGTTCCAGCAAACGGTTGGGTGGCAATATTCCAGAATATGGTGGGATTTCGCTTGGCAAGTGTTTTCCCTATAAAAACCACAGATATCCTTTTAATAACACGGTGGCGTTAGGGAGGTGCCTCACCACTAAGTAAAGTCACCGCCTCTTCCGTTTTCCGAAGGACCATTCACACATCACGAATATCAGCCGATCCAAAGCGTTCTATTGATTCCACCTTCGATGGCGAACACAACGAACAAAAACACAGTCACATTTATCTACAAACACAACATGGCCCCTTCCACATACACAGTTAAACATACTTTTACATGTCAACACACACATAACTTCCTATGCAATTTGTCAAATTATACTAATTTGTGCAACTGCCGACAATACATGTCAGTAGTACCATGATCACGCCCTTTGTAGTGTGCCTCGCATTGACGCGAATAACATATTTAGTTATTTATTCAAGTAAACAGAGTACGTCTAAATAATTGTAGCATCAAGTACACAGCCAAGGCTTGTGCTTTTTCCGGAAGCTGCCGGTGCTCTCGCTGTCCATTTGAAGGTCAAGGAAGCAAATAATCGATTGGTCATAGAGGCATTTGACGACGATGGTTTTGACACTGGGCTCAGCAAAATGCTCGTAGACAATACTTGGGTGCGATAGATGTTCTTCGCTATTCCCACTAGCAAAAGGGAGCTCACCAACGCAAACAAAACGAAGTCAAGCCCTCAAAGGACTTGGCCGATAAACCGTTGGAAGTCTGCGCAGAGTTCCGAAAACCTAAAAACATGGCTGGCTAGCCGAACAACCTCCCCGTGGTGCTAGCTGGGTGGTTCGGGATTATGCCTTCCAGCAAATGGTTCAGCTTCAGTTTTCCAGGATGTAGTGGGATTTCACCTGGCAAGCGTTCTCCCCATACAAAAACCATAGATATCCGTTTAACAACGCTATGACGTGACGGATGTGACTCGCCACTAAATAATTTCACGGCCTCTTCCTTTTCCAGAGGATCATTCACACATCACGAACGTCTTCCGATTCGAAGCGTTCCATTGAGTTCCCCCTTTGATGGCGAACCCAACGAACAAAAACATACACAGAGTCACATTTACCTAATCACACAACACGGCTACTTCCAAATACAGACATGGACATAATTATACATGTCAACAGACACAAGCATTAATTTGCTATTTGTCAAAATATACCAATTTGTGCAATTGCCGATCATAAATGTCTGTATTACCATGATAACGCTTTGATGTTGTGCCTCGCAATGACGCGAATAAACTATTTATTTATTTATTTATAGGCCGCAATGGATGGTTGCGGCGGTTTTGATAATATCTTCTGGTGTAAGTGAAATTTGATAATACGTATGGTTGAGATGGATATCACAGAAAACTCTGTTGACATAAAAACCACCAGAGCATTCATGAATGTGGGGATTTGGGTGTTTGTCTGGGATCATGGCACTGTTCATAGCACGGTATTCTACACATGTTGCCAATCCGCGCTTGGTTTCTCAGAGACCAAATGCAATGAAGAAAACAATGAGCTATTGGACGGCCGGATGACGCGGAGACTTAGTGTTTGCTGAACTTCAGCCATTAGCCCACCCGTGTTCCTCAAGCGGCAACCGTCGAGATCGAGTAGCAACGGGAGTTCCGCTTGTAGCGCTTTCTTGCACACCGTTATGCTTTAGATATGAACGTACGTCTGATGACTGCTTTAAACGAAAAATTAATGAAGCAAGTCATTGAATAACGAACGGTAGTAAGCGACCTTCTGAGAACAATAGCACTTATCCAGGTATAGGTACCCGGGACGGTGAGATGTGACACTCTGAGGGAGGTACTGCAGTGTACGTCTACAGTCAGGCGGTACTTCTTCAGAATGTCAACGCCAAAGATGCAGAGTTGTATGTCTGCGATAGGAAATATGAAAGGAACATTTCGCCTCAGTCCGAGATCAAAGGTTAGCCGCTTTAAGGCGTACGTGGTTACCTTGGTTTTGGTAGGCAGCCTAAGACATAACTGTGGTTCTTAGTAGGTATGGCTTTCCTGCTTATCGAAGTAGAACCTCGGCATCGGTACCAACCAAAATAGGTTGGTTACTGTCATAGAGGAAAATTAGGCAACTAGGTTGTTGACCAGCTGCGGCCTTCGCCATTAATGGCTGACTTTAACTTTGCCGCGGCATGCTGGATGCCTTACGTGTGCAATCAGGGCGACAAATCCTCCATAAAGGTCGTCTATCTTGTGATACTGGCCGGCGGACGCCACTGCAAGTGTGTTGAATGCACGAACGTTAGAGTGCAAGTCTGGACAACCTGTGAGGTAACGGCCCGTGGGCAAGTAAGAGGCGAACCGACAACGTGACTAAAAGAAGGTTTGAAATATATTCAAGAGCTTTGATGGATCTGCTAGCATTTCCAAGGATACGTTATCGGCGGACACGCCGAGTGAGGTATCTTTTCCAAAGCTGACGCTAAACACCATCGTCTACCTTGGTAGTACCGTTTCAAGAGTGAACGCTGCGATGGAAATTTGAGGACTTGCGGGCACTGAGACTAAACCAGAAATGACTTGCTGAAGTCGGGTTTCATCTAGGTAAATGTGCGCTGTGGAAAAACAACCTTAGTTTTAGGCTATGTTGTATCATTCAGAATGGGTCAAGCACATCTGTGGCATCAGCAGCGACACAATTAATGATGTGTGCAGCAACCTGGAAAAACATGGCGGACTGAGAGGTAATAAGGCGACAACAAGGAGGTGCCTTCCCTAGTAGCACAAATCTAGGTCCTGTCCAGATTAGCCTCATAAACCTTCCTATGAGAGCATTAGGCTAAACTGGACAGGAGCCTGTACCGTGCGACGGCTGAAAACGGATTTTGTCTTGTTTACGGTGTACCAATAATATTAATCCTAGCGTTGACCAATTGAAATTCACAGCCACGATGGCAATGCGTCAGCTCCAGTAATCTTACTTGCCTTTCATCCATGTCGGAATACGGACAACACGCTACCACCAATTTAGTACCTAACGAATCGCATGATGGTTCTAACCTAAGGTTCACGCAGTACGTGTGCCGTAGTTGCTGAACGTAGGAACAAACCTTGGTGGCGCATCATGCTGCTGGTCAGAAAGCTAAACGACTTTTTGCGTGCACCTGCGAACATCACAAGACAAAATTACAGTCGGTGTATAAGAATGTTCTTGGTACATAAATAAATATTGTGCATAGTACAAAGTCGGTTTAATGGGCAAACGCCGTATGGTCAATGTGTTTGAGCTTTTTCGACGAGTGGCGAGGTAAGAGGCTAAAGGTGTTAATTATTAAACAGTGAGCTTACTTTAGTGGCACTGCAGTCTTTGCTTTGCTTCACAGGTAGTTTCTTGTGGCGTGCAGAATGCAACCAGGTTTTGATGTGGTGTGTAATTTCAGCATTCTAGACTGCATCACCCATGCGTTGCCGAATGATGCCTTCCTAGTTTTCATGGCTTACTGAATGCCAACTACCGTGTCCGGTAATCCTTTGGCAAAAATGGCATCCACGGTTGCATGCGCAGCAGCAGTTCCCACACAAATGCTGCAGGTGCCCAAGAAGTTGCAATAAGCCTACGCAACTTATAGACCAGTTGCTTGGGGTCACTGTTAACTTCACAGTATTTAATAAGGTTCTTAGCTGACGGTACTGCGTGAACAACTGAGTATCACATGTTACAAATTCTCTTACAAGTTTGTCACAGCAGCGGACAACAAACGCGCTTCTTCGTAGATGAAGTCTGAGGTGATCCTTTGTTTTCTGCATGCTTAATTATGCTACAGGACACAGACTTTGCACTTACTTTCTAACTTTTTCGGCGCGACAGGCTACAAAATTAGCTACTTGAATCAGACAAGCCATAACTCGAAAACCTGGCATCTGTGGCTGAATAAAGGCACTATCAACGTTGCTGAGCAGTAGCGCAAAAGGAAGCGGCAGTAGCGACTAACGGTACGAAACCGAACCCGTGCATGTGAAACGGTTTGCAAAATGGGTTTAACCCACACGTGCTATGAACACTTATTAGCACTTAAATGCGTACCCATCATTTATTCACTAACGAGTGTTAAAATAAACGCATTTAACCACTAATATCCATATATTAATGAAATAGACCTTTGTCCCGTATCTGTCCATTTTGCTACGTTTACCGTTAAAATCATGATACTAGGCTTCGGCTGTAATACCAAGCAGGAAGATTGGAGGTACCGAAAGTGGGTACAGCAAAACCGTCGAAAATTTAATGTGGCAGCGGAAGATAGATAAACAAATAACGAATTTCAGAAAACTTGGTAGACGACTGGTTAATGTATTTATGGTGATGGACAGCCTTTCGCCTTTGACACAAATGCTTCATCAAGCGAAGTGAAGTATCTTAACAGTGGCATTTTTATAGCGATTATGGCCAAACTACATACAGAGACGAATCAATTTTCAGTTCATCAATGAATGATTACAGCTGTAACATGTCAATATGTTCGTGGGTACACTGTAGTTTGTTTCAGTCAGTGTAGTTTAGCCATAATCGCTATAAAAATGCCATTGTTAAGATAATTCACTTCGCCTGACGAAGCATTTGTGTCAAAAGCGAAACGTTTTCCATGACCATAAATCCATTAACCGGCCGTCTACCAAATTTTCTGAAATGATGAATCCCCCATCGGTTCCAAATATGTTGCAAGATATTAAATAACGCATTTATACTGTAATTCGCCGAGGCATTCCAAGTCAGGTATAATAAAAATTTACAACTAAAAATGTAACACAGAAAAGGCGTTAAAATGCACGTAATTGGCTGCCGCCAAAAGTGGCACAATTTGCAGCAACAGTCGAAGAACTCATGACAAGCAAGTAATCAGTGGAAACATTAGTTTTTAACTTCCAAGTAATGAGTTAAAGAAATTCAACCAGAAATTCCTGGAGGTATGGCGAAGTATGTAACGAACGCGTTAAGACCACAGTATAAGTTGTAGTCAGAACTTAGTCGGCTTAGGCAACGCAGCTGCTGAATGACTGTAAGCTTTCTGCTTCCAATGCTATTTAGTCAAATGATAAGATCCGGCATATAGCGGGACCAACGTGGTCGCCTTTGCGGAATTAAATATACAGACTATTGTCCGTGGGACCGTTTGATTGCACAGTTGCGGTTCGCTTTGACTTTGTGTTGCGGCATGTGATGTGGTAAGGTAAACATTTATATGCATATATAGCGTTCGACAATAATAATAAAATTACCTGCAGTACTTGATTAAAAGTTGCCATGTTTACTGGTTATTTAAAGAATAACAAAAAACGGATGCTAGCAACATCATAGCCACATCTATGTATGCAACGGTGCACGTAAATGAATGTTCCATCATTTTTGAAAGAGCTAATGTTTGCTAAGGAGATATGGTAAACTGGAGAAAAGTAGCAGCAAAGTTAGATATTATATTCGTATGATGAGTTCAATTTGTTCTGCACAACTCTCGCCAGATGAGCATATGTTCGACGTTGTGCTTGTAGCAAGGTCATATGCGCATGTATTGCGCGCCAGATAAGTATGCCGTGTATTTCCTTAGCGGGATGGTCCGCTGAAGTAGTATATATTGAGGAAGCACCCCAAGGAAGTAACGGAGAACATCCACCGGAACCTGTCCCCTGTCTATATTATGTCCGTTTTCCCCGGTTGATGTGGCCTTGCACACGCGCACTGACTTGGTTCTCGCTTGCTTGCTTATACCTCACTGTAGACATTGCATGACTCTTGGTTGTTGAAATAAACTTCCGCCCACTTTCCGTGTCGTTCTTAATAGGTGACTGGGTTAAAGTTGCCTAGCAACCTAAACAGTCAATACATAATTTATTTTCGAGGTTAGGGCAATCTGAAGATCTTTGCACTTCGAGGTTGCAGAGCAATGCCTAAAGATACAAACAGATTTAGCTGCTGGAATCAAACTGGGTAGGGGAGATCACAAGCCCCAGAACAACTTTCATTGCAAGTTTGTGAAACTTTCCAGACAGAGCGCATTCAAACGTTGAAAGTGGATAGATAGCTGGTAGTATATATTCTAAGACTACACGGACGTAGGGATTGAACAATGTGTAATAATTTCAGGAGTCATTCGAGCGAATGAGCTTTTTAAGGTACCCACCACTTTTTTCCAGTGGCCACCTTCATTAACCTGTCCTGCGTGGTCCTACTGGCAGAAGGCACCATAACTCCGAAATCTCTCGTGAGTGGTATTCCCGAGGCGAAATGCAACATGTTGGCATGTAACGGATTGTTCCCTGCTGTTTATTGGGCGAAAAGCGTATTTCTCTCGTTTTACTGACAAATCCCACTTGATGGACCCTTCGTGTAGGTGGTCCAGAGCCACTTGTTATCTGTCCGTATCGTCAAGGATGGATACTGCTGACCATAGCTTGAGGACATCAGCGTGGACCAATAAGCCAGTTTGAAGTGTAGTCGGCAGATTGTTAATATACATTTTGCAAAGCTCTTGTCCAACCAGGGAGCCTCTGGGAATGCCACTAGTCATAGGCACCGGAGCAGAAGGGTATGGTTCACTTGTATGCGCATTGTCCTATATACTAAGAAATCGGCAATCGCGGAGAGAAGCTTTCCAATAGTGCCAATTCCATGGAGTTTAGTTGCAGCCGTACTTGTGTAACCTTATGAAATGCTTTACCCAAGGCAAAGAACCATACCTCAACACATTTTTTGCGGATCTATGGCTTATACCCATGTTTCACTGGTGATGAGCAAGTTAGAGATGCACTAGCGTGCCCTCTAGAAGCTATCTTGATCAGGTGAGCTGAAGTTTAGATTCACACAGTGTAGCTGAAGGGTGCAATTGACTATTCGTTCCATAGTTTTCCACACGTCTGTTGTCCGGCCTATAGGCAGTCGACTTCGAAGGATTGCCGAAATATTTGGCCTAGTTGGGCGTCGACGTACTTAGCTATTTTTTAGGAAGCTGGGATGCAATCCCTCCGGGCCTGGGGAAAGGTTAGGGTTCAGTTCGAGGAGTAGCTTAGAGAGTAACTCGGGGGTATTATCAGCTTAGTTTAAAGGTGAGTAGGGTGCAGGCAAACAGATGTTGCGCAGAGATTCTACTGAGTAGACCAAGGAAAATTGCGCAGCCAGTAGGTTTGATTTACAGCATCGCCAGAGAGAAAGGTAACTACCAGAGAAGAGGATGAAACGGGGCTTCCACTGCATGTTTTAACATTTCGCTTTAGGTAGGCAAAGAGTTTCTTGGGGCAGTTGTAATATTCCATGACCAGCCCATGCTCATATTGTATTCTTTTGTCTCGTTTTCTCAATGTGCATATGTTCTGACAGTGTTGTACTCTAGGCTGCTTAATGTCAGTCCTTTGCTGGTGAAATGGTCCCATACTTTCCGTCGTTTTTCATTAGGGATCTTACTTATTTTCAATCCAAGGCGATCATTTTGATAGTGATCTGCCCTCCCAGTTCATAAAAAGAGTTTTCAATGAGCCACGTCAGCATAGACCTTGGCCTTCCTAAGCGTCCTCAAGCTCCAAGGCTAGCGGAATAATCCAGTTCATTTTACTTGCAGCCGTCCATAATGTGGGCTGGTCAGTGCACCAGAAATTTCGACGCAGTGTCTCCTGATCGCTGTTTGTGAGGCGTCGTGTCCACGAAAAGGAGGCTGTACATAGACCACTCCTCCCATGTGGTTGGAAGGAGCGTTAACTCTGAAACATCAGCTAGGGTGGAGGTGTGAATTAGGTCAAGAATCTTTGGTGTCTGCCCAGGTACCATCCGTGTTTTTGTTAAGACATACTGTGTCAGTTTGCACCGGTGAACGGTATCAAGTAGATCATGTTCAACTGAATCAGGTTGTAGGTTACTGTGAGGAAAGGTCCCAGGTTACGTCAGGGGCGTTTAAGTCACCCAGCAGTTTGTTCCTCTGCTGTGGGTTCGCAAGGAACCTACGTGGTCTAAGCCAGAGCCTGCAAGGGCTTATTAGACCAATCCGAATATCAGGGATTGGTAACCTTCATGAATTCGACACCAGAGCATCTGTGACACATCACCATTGTCGCAAACGGATTCGACAATGTGGGTCTTAAGCCAGTTCTTTGTGTAGAGGATCACTCCGCCTCAAGTCCCCCACTAAAGTAATCGCATCAGAGTGGCTGATATACTGAGACAAGAACCTCCGAGTCAGATATAACAGTTGACGGCCAGGTTTCAGTGAACGTTATTAGGTGTGGTTGCATTTCAGAGATAAGGATTGGAATTTCATCTACTTGTTTCTGAGACTGCGCACATTCGCGAGTATTATCCATAGTCCGTCCTTTACGTTTGTGTTCCTAGAAAAAGGAAGGATTGGCCTCAATCGAGCTCTCTGAGTTATTCGGACTAAGCGAAAATCCACAATATGTAGAACTGTTTCTCCATTTGCACATCGGGTTTTCAGCCGGCAGGCAGATTGCCTCATTCGAACTCGTTCCTCCGACGGGAGGTTTTTCAGAAACTAGAAGTTTTCTCCCTTGAGGTGCGGGGTCCTTCTCAGATTGCGTTGGCATCCTTCTTTATCCTGACAGACGATTTGCAGTGGAAGAAACATTGCTGGATTCTCTTTTTTCCGTCAAGACGAAAAGCAGAGAGTGGGCTTAACCCTTTCTCACCCTTATCAAGCAACATGGAGTCTAATATTTTAAGGAAGGCATGGCCCCTCAGTATCCTTCCAGCTGGAGTCGCTTTGTTGGATTCTGCGAGGGTTGTGACTAAAAGGCAGCGGTTGTGAGTAGGCGGTTTGTCTCGGTCCGAGATGCTGGCAATTGTGGGCATTTCTTTTCTTGGTTCCGTTTCTCAAGCTGCGCAACTCTATTTACAACGAGCTTAAGTTGCGCATTTATGGTGTTTGATTCACTTTGGTCGGGGAGGATATTTTCTTCGGGGCTTTGTAATCCGCTATGGTTGTCCTAGCTTTTGCTGAGGTGTTGGCACTTACGGCTGCGGCATAGGGGTTTGCTTATCCATCCGCTTATTCCCATTCCCGCTGGGTAAATTTGTTACGTCGAACATGGTGGAGGACGCTTGGCTTTAATTCCTTTTCGGTGTAGAATACCCAGATGAGGGCAGAAACACTGAAATGATAGGTGTTTTACAATGCTGAAATTATCTTGACATCAGCTTGGTCGCTTTTCCTATTGTAACTGCGTCGCAATGAAATGTTGTCCTCTACCGAACGAGGCACCGTTCGCTCTGATTGTGCTTAGCGCCAGAGTCAGTAGCTATTGGATTCTTCCTTTCATTTTGAGGTATATTTCTTATAGTTCAAGGCTTCTGGTAGAAATCTGCATTTGTAAATGTTACAAAACAACTAATATGGAAAGTAAAACAACGCTTATAAAATTTTATGTATTCCCCGCAAACTGATGTCTGTATGTTTGGACAATTCCTTGCCAACAATTACATCTTTAATCAGCTTTATTTGTAATCATTTTAAAGCCTTCTTGACATATCATGGTACTATTAGTTACTTTACCTTCTCCCTAGGTACTCTGTAACCTAGGACTTCAAGTCGGGTTTTAAGCGCCAGCTGAATTTGGATGGTAGTTAAGCGGGAGTATGAAAGTATGCCACGGTCACGGAAGGGAGCTGGGCTCCAACCAATGGCGGTACTTATGTTACGCGCCAAGGTAAAATAGAACAGCTGGCATTGACAGGGCAATCGCAAAACCTACGAAATAATTATTATGGTTTTACTACTAAAAAAGAATGCGGTGTGTAAGTAATTAAACTTTTACAATAGAGTATGGTTTGGATAAAGTCATTTAATGTCACCATGGCAACTTGTCCCCAAAATTCCAAACTGAGTAATTATGGCGAAGTACTGATAATAATAGGGCTACATCTATCGCAGTCCGCTCACAGTGAGGATAAATTTAACGTCCGATTTGAAGGGAAGCAACACGGTGCTTCCTTATATAGTGAAAAGTAACCATATGCTTGTATTTGGATTTTTCAGGTTATGACATATTCCTGATTGCCAAAAATGCTTTCGATTACCTCAATGAGCCTGCTGGCGTGGATAATGTTTACTGCTTTCATGGAACCGGAGTTCCGACAGTGCAGAAAGCTGACTACAAAACGGCCTCTTCTGGAAGCCGATCCCTTCCTGATCAGTGGCCTCGATTCGTGTACGGCGATGGAGATGGAACTGTTGATCTACGCAGCCTTACTGTATGTAAGAAGTGGACAAATGTGCGTTATGTGCAACTTCCAGGCGTCGACCATGGATCAATTTTGAGGTACCATTGTCTGTTTGCTCTATTAAGGAAGATGCTGCGCGTATCATAATGACGCGAATATTTCTGTGAAAGCTGAGATGTACAATAGTCAATAGAATGTAACTAAAATAAATACACCTTCTTATTCTCCATTCCTCTTCATCAAGGTGTCGCAAAGTGTTTTGATCAGCTTTGTGTAGCTGTTTGAGAAGCGGATAATCAAATATACATTCACAAACGAAATTTGTCTACAATCTCAATATTATAATAAGTTGGGGGCTTCGCTAAGGATATTTACTAATCTGAAAACAAGATACTGGAAATCAAAACACCTGATCTACAGCAAAAGCTAACTCTTCTACCACGCCCCGGGCTGCAAGCGTTTTCAATTGCAACCAAATTACTATTATGCAATCGATGCATGGGGGACTGAAACCTATGATTTTAACAATATCCCTGAACTACCCATGGAGAGAACGAAAAACTTGCAAAAGTAAACCTGGCGAAAATCGAACAGCGTTTGACAGGCTCCTCATTGATTTCACATGATTTAGTGTATAATTAGCCCCTTCGAGTTTATGAGCAACGTCGATGCGATCAACCTTTATCATTCCATAAGTTCTTCGAATGGCAGAAAAATACTAATTCGGGAAGATGTAACATTCCTGGCACATATGAAGAAAGTAAAAGTGCCGGTGATATTATAGTTCGGTATAAAACCTCGCACATTCGTCTGGTTACCTATCAGTTGCGCATTAGAACCAAATCGCCGAAGATGACGGCAAATGTGGTTGGGTTTCCTCAAGATCTAGTAGGTTACCACATAGGTGGAGATAATGATCAAGTAAAAACCTTAGGGTCTTCAAACAATATTGATATGGAAGGAGAAACCAACAAATTTCATGTTTGATTGTGTTTCATTGTGGAAGTTCGAGTGTGCCGTACTTATGTCTCTCCCAGGTCTTTCAAGCATGGGAAGCGAACTACAACACAAGCCCACAAGCGTGGGTTCAGTATACGTGGCCAGTTGCATAGGACGCAGTAACTGAAAGTTGCTAAGATCATTCTGTACTAGAGCCCAATGGTTACGCTCTTTGTAGGTCTCCCCAGAAGGTGGTGCTTCAGCAAAAATACTTAGTAATTTTCACTCGTCGATTCAGTTGCAAGTGGCTCTATGATACTAATTAAGCGTTCCATGACTTCCTTTCGCAACAAGCTACCACCAAGTCATTGTTGTCCGGTGTTCGAAGCAATCTTCAAGAACCGTTGCAGGGATATTTGTATTGACAAGCCGTAGCGTTTTCGGCGCACCTCGGCAAATTTTGAGCTGATTTCGACAGTCAGATGACATTCAGCAACACAATGAATATTCGGCTGTAATGAGTTCGAAAAACTGCACACCAACACTAACGCCGAAATTGTTCTCTTTTACTAGATAGAGACAGCAGGCATTGAATCCAGGATATTTGGGGTTTTATCCTAAGCCGGTTGTCCTAAACTACGGAACCACGACGGATGACGCTTGTCGTCACAGCGATCTACTGCTTAGAGGCGTGGTTTTCAACATCTGCTTATGTGAATGGACTGTGACGCCTTATCAGTGTGGACGGCTATTCGCAATGAATGGAATTTTGGGCAATTTCAGCATTGTGACCGTAAATGAAGCAGGTGCATATTCCGTGTTACCAGCCTCGAAAGCACAACACTTCACGCCAAGTCTTAAAGTTACTGGATCTCATGTGTTGAGAAACTGAACCATGACTTCTGCGACAATCTGTGATTGATGGTATGGTTGATTTTCAGCAAGTGACGGCATACGTAATTACGGTCACTCAATTTTTGGTAGACTAATATGAGATCACCCCGCAGTCTTCAATAGCAGCCGCTGAAAAATCTTAATGACTTCAGCCTTTGCTGGTAGGACAGATTTCGTAGGTCCGTGACATTCTTTGTGACCCTGCGTTCTGGTTTCTCTAACACATCTAAGTCGTGTTTTAACCAAGCTTGTCAAGTTGGATGGCTTATTAAGCTTGAGGATGCCTATAAGCGCTGTGAATCATGAGAAAGACCGATGGGACGAAAGTTTCGACTAAGCTCCGCAGCAAGCCGACCTGCTTGTTAGCTCTCTGCGCAACTGCCTCTGACTGCTTTGAACAGATAAAGTGCAGCTCAAACCGCAGTGGCCTGCCTTGTGCCATCGGTTCTGTCATTCTTCGACACTAGAAGCAAGTTCACCTGAATATGTTTTTTGGACTACAGCAAAGCTTGCAGCTGCGTAAACCGCAGGTTACGGCTTAAAGATCTGCTGAGTGTTAGATTGCGTCCTTCCATTGTCTATATCTTTAAGGATTACTTTTTCCGGTTGTACTCAGGTTACTCCTTTTGGAAGCAAAAACTTCTCGCTCTTAATCACCAACACCGGTGTTCATCCTGTTAGCTGAATGCCATTCCTAGGAGAAGCAACCATGTGTATATACGCAGACGATATTGATCTGGATGGCAATCAAACCAACACTGCCTCTGCAGTCAGGTTGTAAGATATTCTTAACGATCTTACCTTTTGGTCAGAAGTCCGAGAACTGTCGTACAACGTGTCAAAATGAAATGCTCTAATTTCCTTCTAGTGCACAGTAGAGATCGGAACTCAACATCGATGACGAGAATTGACACTCTTCCACAACGGTAAAGTATCTGGATGTTATGCTAAGCTAGGATTTATCTTAGTCACACCATATGAAAGAAACGTTCGCAAAAGTCCAGATGTTATCGTTCTACGCCTCAAGCCTACGAGCTTCCTCTGCCCTACATGATTTAATACTTCGCTTGGTCATGGCTTGTGTTTCTCTACTCTAGATGTACTGCTTACCAGTAAATTTTCCTCCACTATTGGGCATGAACTTTAGATTAATAAAAAGATAGTTGAAACACTTGTCGAGATGTAGCGGTGCATCGAATTTGACGTTCGGTGTTATATCTGTATCCACAAACGTTGGTTCTTGCAGGTGAATAGCAACCACAAAAACTTGCGGTCACAATTCACTCCCTTCACTGTGTATTGTCTGAATGTGTGCCGACCTCGTCAACCAGACATTTGTACAAATTCATATTTGTCCGCACACGAGCATACCGTTCATCAAACATCCCCCACCTCGCTCAATTTTTGCAGAAAAAATTCAAGGTCGTCCAAGAAATAACATACCGGTATATGCAGTGATGGTATAACTCTTTTACAATGATTAACCCCTTGTTTTTACTTTAACTCTGTATCACCCGTTCTGCACGCACAAACACCTGCCTGACTTGACTTCACTTGAGGATTTGTGTCCGCGTTGCGTTTCAGCTAGCGGGATCCGTGACTGGGATCACACAGTATTTCATACAACGTTATGAACAGTGGAACAATGGATTATCACGGGTAAAAAGAGGAGTGCTTAACAAATCCCTCAGGATAGGAGCGAAAGTAATAAGTATATTAACAAGAGAAAGATAACACTTGTCGGTGAACGCATCAAATGTTTCAGGTGTGCATACAGGTTGCTTACCCTCGCCCAGGCAAAATAACTTGGATTCGAAGCTGCCGTGTTCTGTAAACGCAGAAAACGACAGTAAATAAGAAAGTATGCTTGGGCCTGTTGCGCTTGCATGAGTTAGAATTTCATATGTAGGCGTATATAGATGCCACCAACCAGATGCAAACCACTTGGCTGATCCATTGACTGTTAAGTGTGCTGCGTGGGTGGTGTAAACGAATCGGTAACAAAAATCAAATTAAGGAGACTCGACATAATCATGGCATGCAGGCGATATGCCGCCACATCATAATGAGTTTTAAATTTTGATAGCCCTG
This sequence comes from Dicrocoelium dendriticum, assembly GCA_944474145.2. Classification (NCBI taxonomy): domain Eukaryota; kingdom Metazoa; phylum Platyhelminthes; class Trematoda; order Plagiorchiida; family Dicrocoeliidae; genus Dicrocoelium; species Dicrocoelium dendriticum. The sequence goes on along the minus strand of CALYDF020000526.1, from coordinate 16,951 downwards.
GAGCATATATGACAAAACACGGAAGAACATTCCAAGGCGAGAATACGTGAATGGAGGGAAGGTTCCGGCAACATTTCAACTGGCTGTACTGGGTGTAGTCGCATTCAGATTGTGGCCTCTCTGTTTGGTGTGTGTGGGCTGGGTTTGAATAAGTTCGACATGGTTGGTTAGGGTCATTCAAGATCTGATAAACCTTTAGAAAATCGCACCGCAGACACCAATATTTCCCAGTGAGAATACTTAGCGTCTTTTCTGAACTGGCAATGGAGATGGAGTACGCGCTTAACCAAGCTAGCCCCTGTTCATTGTGCAGTCTTAAAGGTAACAAAGTCATGTTTCTTCCAGTGGTGTCACACTCACTTACTTACTTATGGTCTCACGTAAGTGTTGAACATTTACGAACGTATGGGATGATCTAACCAGCAAACTGCCACCGCATGTGGCATAAGCGTTGGCTGGCTTTCTTCGCTGCTTTCTCGGCCAGTCTTGAGCACTCGAGATCATCGTGCACGCGCAACTCAAGAAAACCTCATGGGAAGCGGGCTGCAAACATATTCTCTAAGACTGTATTCGTATGTGATCCGGTGACGTACACTTATTGTTTTACATTTGATGTTGTTAAACGAGCATTTTCTACGCTGACCACTCGTAGGCCATGTCGAGAACATATTTCAGTGCTCCCTGATACTGCATCTTGCCGACATTTCTATGAACGCTTTCGCTATGAGAGATCCCACAAGTTTAGTAATAAAGCCATGAAGCCTAATCAGTTGGTAGTTTGCGGGCAAAGTATGATTGTCCCCAGTAGAAAAGGATGGCCATTCCACGCTTCCACATGGTAGAAAAATTCCTCTTATTGAAATAATGCTGGAAGACTGCGACAACTGTTCAGCCAAGATCCAAACTGCTAGTTTCGAGGACTTGACGCCTAGGTTATCCGGAACAGTTAAACTTTGCTCATCTAAAGGCGAACCTTGTTTCAGCCCATCCACAGCGATAAAGAAGGTGTGCCCAGGTTCTTTTGATGCGGTGAGCTGTGAGAGAATTAAATGATATGACAATGCATTCTGGGGATTGCAAGTGATTTGTTGTCTAAAATTATTTGCCGCTTCTTAAGAAGCTCCCGCTTTTGCATATCTATTCTTTAGTGCAGGGATGCCCCGCCGCCTTTTGCGAAGTTTGTTGACAAGCTTATAAAGCAGTTTGGAGTTGGAGCAGAACTTCTACACGAAATCCCTTTGGTGTCTAAATGTATCCTCACGGAGCAGTCTAGCATACTGTAAGTCGGCTTTGCTCTTTTCGGTGTTTAGGTTGTTATTTATACTTCTCAATTCGGATCTTCTATAAACTTCTGTGCCCAAGTCCTATTCGACAGGAGAGAGTTAAATTTACATGTGCTAATTAACATGGTCCCCTGTTGGATTGCTACAGATGTGTTGAACTAGTTGACGTATTCCCTTTAATGGACCTCGGGTGGTTGATTATCTAGGAATTACCAGTGAGTGGCATTAATTGTTTTGCATATAATCATGGAATACGTTAAGATACCGGCATCTTCCATGTGCAATTGAAGTTCTCTGCTCGACAGATGTAACGGATAAGAAAGGTTGCATGATCAATGCAATCCAAGAGACTACTAGCGCTTATTTTGTTGATCATAAGTCCCTCATTGCTTAAGATGAAGTACAAAATAGCCATTATATCCTCGGTTTTGATGCTCCTAATGAAAGTGACAGGAGTAATAGTAATAGACCAGTCATAAATTTTTCCATGTCGGCTTTAAATAACTCAGACAATGAAGCCGGAACTCACGTCGTGAGCACGTTATTGTAGGTTTATTGCAGGTGATGGGCTGCTGCTTGACATTCTCGGTGTGGCCGCGCTTGATGTGTACGTTGATAAAGTGCCTACTTGTCTATTGCCTACTATCTCGACCTTACTGTCTATAAAGTACTGTCATTCCTTGCTGAAGGGTACGGGTTCAAGGCCCTTGTGGTCATGCTAGGCTCGAAGCGAGGTTCCATGCACTCAGTTTAAAGCGGACTACGGTCCAGCCACCATCTTGTGTGCGATTGATTCCCCAACTGCAGCTTGCCTGTGTGTGTCTGGGAAGGAGCGTGGATTGGCTTCGTGGATGCAATTGGGCTCCCAACTACATGACACCTGGTCTTGTTCCTTCAAGTTTACAATGGATATCGGGTGTGGGTGAGAAAACGGATGGTTCAGCGCAAACTACCCATGGTCCCTCTGTAGGCGCAGTCGTCTTGTGGCTGCCCTCTTGGATGCCGCAGAGACAGGCAAATCTGGAAACGGATGCTGATATTCGTGGAAGTATTGCTTAGTATTTCAACCGCTTGATGCCGACCAGCAAACCAAATACGTACAAGCTACGATCATATAGTTGGTGTTGGCCTCTTCAGGACGATCCGCAAACAAGATACCGTCTTAAAGAACTAAGCCACAAGGGCCATCCATTCCAGAACTCAGCCACAAAAGCAATTTAAATGTAACCACTAATATAGACCGGCTTAAGTGCAGTTGAAATTATTTCACACCAAAAGTGTTCCATCAGTAAAATCCGAAATCTTGGTACGTTGTTTTAATCGTCGGTTTGTTGACTTTAATTCGCCAGAACTCTACAAAGCCCGGTATTACATTGTACCACAAATTCCGGCAGGGTGCCTTTGTGTGACGTTGGTATGCATAATATCATAGAGTTCATGTAGGTGTTGTTAATGGTATTGTTGATGTCACCCCGATTGGTGACGAAACGTCCGCAACAAAATTGTCAAGCTCAGCAAACCTTTCAGCAACCATATTGACGCAGTATTCACTTGTATTTCATTTCGACCAGCAAAGCGAACCCTTTATCGTTGCATTTATCTTCACCACATAAATTTATTCATTTGTCTTTGCGCACCAACGTACATCAATTAGCGAATTACGCACTCCTAAGAAGTAAGTAAAATGTAAAAACATAATTAGTTCGATGCAGGTATATTTAGGAAAATTCGAAATCATGATGTTCCGAAGTACGGATGCGGAAAATTGTGGCCATCAGAATGTTGCATAAATAACAAACATACTTGTGCTGCTTCAAGCAATTTCTTAAGCTAATGTGACCATATTTACGGTGCATTAGTTTAGATCAGTACGTTTAAGTTGCTGCCTCACTCCTGATTACTTAGAAAAATATATCTTGGAAGTGAAAAATTTAGCTAACATAAGAAACGAGATTAAATGATTACACAGTTTATCTTATTCCGCCACCTGCCAGTCAAGTTAAAATTTGTCTTTCAAGCGTAAAATTTAACGGAAAGTTGTTTATAGCATCCCTTGCAGATGAGTACTAGGGATTTTGCTGGCATTTATATGTACTCCATCAAAGTCCACTCAGAGTCAGCAGCTTTTCGCATGCCTGGAAAAGCACACGATAGCATTTGTTCGAACTGTTGGTGCGCATTCACCGGACTCCACTCCTGTTCCGACCCTATGACTTCCCGTCCATAGCAACTTGGGCCACTAAGCCGCAGATGACGACCTCGGACCTACAGTACTGACAATTGACTACGGCACTCAGAAGCAATACGGACCGATCTTTATATTATTGTTGACTAGTTGGGATTTTGTAATAATTTCAGTGGTAGTTAGCCGCGATCCCTCCTCTGCCGTCACCCACGGATTAGTGGTACAGGCTGATGATATCCGAAAGTCATAGGATCGGAAGGCGGTATGAGGCATTCGTAACGCGCATGCTGACGAGACCCGGAAGGTCGGAAGAACGCTATCTGGTGCTTTTCCCTACGTGCCAAAACCTGCTCACTGAGAGGGGGGCTGTGAGGAGTTACATCTGATTTGAGGTTGTTGTATCATGTTCAGTCCGCTAATACCTGTAATTTCACTATGTAGACAAAAAGTCAACTGCTTATCTTATTTCGAGTTATGCCAACAGCGTGGTAAGCATTTGATATGATCTACTTGTCAGAAAAGTGCTAAATTTGAGAGAGTACACTATAAGAAAACACAGTTGCAATGAGATCGCCTTTCGATAACGCACAGCGGATACCTATGTTTAAAATAAATAAATAAATAAACTTTTATTTTCGACTATGGGAGACAACTTTACATGCATAATCACATTAAGCTTATATAGTGTGATCAGAAATGTACAAAAACATGTTTGTCATGACAGTGAATGTGTGTATGGGTGTGGTTACGTATGTGATTGTGCATGAATGTAGCTGCGCAGCTTGTACTTGTGAATGAACCTCAGTATTTTTGACTGTTTGTAATCGTCAGGAATGTAAGAATAAGCGGTTGATGTCCTTTGAGGTTGGATAGCATCTTCCGGATATCCAGAGGGCGGGGACTTTAGTTTGTGAGGAGTCACATCTGCCATGTCGCAGTGTTGTTAAGCAAACCTCTGTGAATTTTTATAGGAAGCGCACTTGCCACGCGAAAACCAACCACTTCCTGAAACAATGCCGCCGAACTATTTACTGGAAAGGAGTTAGACCCCAACCAACCAGCAGACAGCACCGGGAGGTTGTTCGGCTAGATAAGCCATGGCCATCTTGGATAAGGATAAGCTAATTGAAGCTGAAAAGCCAGTAGGAGACAGTCTGACTTTATTCGGACGTACGTTAAAGCCAGTGATAAAACAAGTGGTAAGTCCAGAAGGACAGGACCGCAGAAGATGAAGCTAAAATTGCGAAGGTCTTAAAGGAAGTAAAACCTCTGCGTGTGATAAAGGACTCTTCAGTTGATCGATTTATTCCTGTTGGCTCTCAGCCACCCCAGCTTTATCGTTTCCCTAAACTACACAAGCCGCATGTCTGCTTACGTCCTCTAATTGATACATCCGCTTACACTTTCCACTCTGTTGCAAAATGGCTTGTAGAATTACTGGAACCCGAACGTAATTAGCTATCTATGCATTCGCTAAGAAATACAATTGTATTTGTTGGACATTTTAAAGAATTGAAGGCAGACGGTGAAATGATACTCACATTTGATGTGGAATCACTTTTCACCAACATCCCGTTGCTAGAAACCGTCAACGTTCTTTGCGAATACATAACCGAATAAAGATAAGTGTTGGTATTTCAGTGAGGAAACTGAAGGAAATAATCTTGCGATGCACCTTCAACAGACACTTCATGAAAGATGAAATTTATTATCCGCTGATTGATGCAGTTGTTTCTGTTGCGCCACTAGCACATCTTTTCCCCGGCGTCTTCCTCGGAAATCTTGAACCTAGTCCTATCCACAGAGTCTTTGATTCGCTGGATTTCTACTGTAGGTATATAGAGATGACACATTCGTTCTCCGTGATCCGAGCGCTGATTTAATTGGTTGACTTGATCAACTCAGCTGTACACACCCATCGTTGAAGCTCACTAAAGAAATCGAAACAGTATAAAAGCTGTCGTTCCCGGACGTCTTACTGGTAAGACAGGAAGACCGTTCTCTTGACAGAAGCGTCATCCGGTAGGATTCTTTGGTTGGACAGTACACGCAGTTTCTAAGTTTTGTACTTCTGAGAGATAAACGTAACTTAATTCCCTGCCCTTTCTACCGAGCAACCAAAATCTGCAGCCCGGTGACGCTAGCAGGCGAGAAAGAACACATATTTAAAACACTGCTCTTAAAAACTTGTCTCTGCTTTTTTAATCCAAAATCATGCACATTTTAGTAAACACAGTGAACCTGTCATCATAGTTCCAACAAATGATATGTTTCTCACGGTTCCGTTTAAGTGTGTTAACGCTTTCAGTCCAGTGAATAGATGACTAAGCTGCTGTGACAAGAACCTACCCAGCCGCAAATCTACAAGTCCTTGCTGTGTCCACTCCATTTAGTACTCAGCACACTAAAGACATTCTATCGGTCTTGTCCGAATTGTACATGATATATCTATTTACTTGCACCCGTGGTGCTAAATATCTCAGATTTACGACCGGGCGTCTGTTTACAAAAGTAGCTTAAAACCGCCCCTGGTCTCTTCGAAAAGGCTCCGCCGGAAGTATCAGAATATCCACCCTTGAACATCTGGTTCAAAGTAGTCATAAAATTCTGGAAAATAATATTTCCAACTTTTTCTAAACCGTGTCAGAACGATATTCGAAGGGGATTAAGGGACGTCTCCTTAAGATTGCAGAATCGATAGCGATCAAGTTAACGCAAACGGTAGGTTGCAAGCATAGGATTCGAGGGCAATCTCTCACACTGCCGTGGCAGTGATAATGATCCATATGAATGGAAGATAGAGGAGACCGAAGGTGACACCACTTCTCGGCTGACCCAATCTGCCACGCGAAGTGGTCATCGAGCTATGTCACGCAGGGGCAAAGAAGTTCAGATTTCATCGACAACACAAGCTTTACCACTTGGCCCGATTAACTTAACTTCTGTCCGAATAAATTCAGACTGTCTCCTACTTTCGTTTCAGCTTCCATTAGCTTATGTGGATCCAACTTCTTCTTCTAAACTTGTTTGCTTGATGTGAGTTGCCGAAAAGAGCTCTTTTCAACCGCGTTTCCTTACATTCTTACAGGCATCCTCAACGAGATTACACTATGCTCTTTCGTTATTTATCACGATGTGGATGAGGTATACAAATATCACTTTAGATAACCTAAATGCTCCATAGACACTAGGTGCCTATTTCAACCTTTCAGGATATAGCTTAAAATGTCTGAAAGCCCTACTTATTGGCAATATAAAATTGTGCTGATTGGTCTTATCATAATACCTTGATGGACTCTAGGATGCATTTTGCGCTTGTTGCTTAAAGCAATGCACCCATCATCTCATTGGTTTACGCGGTAGAAATTTAGAACCAGTCATATCAAAACTGTGTGGCCAGTCAGCTAACTCGCAACCAGCGTCTTGAGTACAGTTCTCAAATCAGAATATTGAGAACGTATGATTATATATTAGTAAACGCAGTTATGACTTTGCCGTTCGTTCTCCTTACGAATGGAAACCAATTGCTTTCTTTATATAGCACTGATACGGATCCAGTCACTACTAGCTCAGCTGCATACATTCCACGATTCTCTTGTTAAACCAACACCGGCTGTTGTGGAGACCCAATAACGTATAAGTTCATTGTATTTCAATCTGCGTACGCAACGGAAGGTTATAAGAAGCAGGAATGCCTGTAAATATTCAAAAGTCGCTTGACGATCTTTTAGTTAGAGTGACCACATTCATTCAGAAGTAACTCCATAGTGCCCTGGTTAAATGAAATTCACGCAATAAATTTTAACATCATCTTTCACTCAGTGAGATTTGGGGATTAAGGGATTCAGGAGTCACAGATTAGTGACCTCCTACAATCTTCTCCAGGCAATGCTGTCAATATCAACATCGATTGTAATCCATTATTAAATGTTGTACGCTCGGATTAAATGCGCTGACATGCTATCGTAATGAAAACTGGATGTCGGGTTGGCGAGCAGGTTGCCGGGAAAGCAAAGGATTGCTGACACACCTATATCAATATATATATATATATATATATATATATATATATATATGGTTGTCGGCATCCGGTTTCGTATTTGCCTGTCACTGTGTCCAGCAGCAGGACGCCTGCGCTTACAGAAGGACCATAGATGGCTTGCGTTGCACCACCCACATCTCCATCCACACACCACATATCCAATGCAAAACCGAAGGAATAAGACCGGGAGGCATGTGGATGGGAGCCACGTTTCATCAACGGAGCTGGCGCACACTCATTCACAGGAAAACACAAGCACGCTGTATTTGGGAAATCAGCGCACACACAAAACTGTGGCTGGACCCAAGTCCGGTTCCCACTAAGTGCATGGCACTACTCTTTGATTCTAACACAACCACAAGAACCGTGCACCCCGTCCGCTCCAGCAACGACCAACTGTCTCCTAAAGCCAGTATGGATGAGGTGGTGAGTAATAGACAGTTAGGCACCATGTCAACATGCACATCAAGCGCAGCCACACCGGGGATATCAGGAAACAGCCAATCACTTGAGAGAAATATAACGAAGAAAATAAATCGAATGATGCATGAAGAAACTTAACAAAAATTTAATTTAATGAGCATTTGAAACAAGTTGTTTACAAAGGATCCAAGATAAGTTCACGAGGTCAGAAAGTTTATATAGGGAAATGACACAAAAACGAAAATGTCATCGAAGTTAACTACAATTGGCTTAAGCGACGTGTGCAAGTTTATAGAAGAGAGTACACGTAAACATTTATATATAAAAGTATTGGGGCGAATTTGAAAACCCACCAACTGCAATAAATAGACTTAGCTTGCAAGCAGACGGTTAGTAAATCGAATGCAGCGTACCTACAAAAGCTGCGCTGGTTCTGCGTACGTTCTCTGCAGGATCCGTCGTCGCTTCTGTAGTGGTCACGAGTGGCCTCGCTCATGGCTCACTAAGCCTGCCTCACTGAGGCACTCGCGACCGCATGTGCTACAGCACCATCCGCTTGATGTCGATGGAGTACAACCCATCGATGCTTGCCGCTTCCGCACTTGCCGCTCCGTCTCTGTATGTATGAGGTCATTCTCCCACACTTCAGCAACTGCCTTCGTGATTAGATCGCGCCATGCACGCCGATCAACCGCTTTCAATATATATATATATATATATTATATATATATTTATATGCATAAATACAACTACCTTGACTTCCGTGATCATCAGCCGACGGTGAGACGGATCTCAGTCCCCCACATCAAGATATCAACGCATGCGAACGTACACATGAGAGAAATTTGTGTTTGAAGATGAGGTGAAGTATAGATTACATGCATCCTTTGAAGTAAACTCATAGACAAACTTTTGTAATCCGATCCCAATTTTAAGCGGATGATTTTTAGCGGTTTCAGCTAAAGTTGACTCACCGCTCTTACTGGAGTCTGTTCTTGTATCGGCCGACGTGAAATTTGCGTTTCTCCATGTTTAGAAATGCTAAAAGATTTCAATTATGAACAAATACTGGGGGAATTAAAATGCAGTTAACAATCGTGGCGGGTTACTGATCTTATGCCACGTGCAACAGATAGCAGATTGGTACGCAAGTTGTGCAAATTCCATGCACTCTTTCCGTGTTATCCGTCAAGTGTGTCATAAATCGCGTCACATCGAACAGTAATGGCTGGGGATGAAGCATAGTTCTCACCAGCCAAGCGACTGCACCTGCACCTCAGCTGAATTGCGTAACTCGAATGCATTGTTTGCCGGAATCGAACTTGCCTGGATTTTGTCCCTGTCAAGCATTCGGCACTGTTGACATGCACCCAGATACTGAAATAATTTAACCTACAAACTCATGGTAAAGTACAAGTCTCGCCTCAAAATCCTAGTTATCTGGAATGAGGCGATTGTAATGATTCACGCAAGCCAACGTTTTACACTATTTGTTTCTACCACATTCGACTCAAACTCTAGATTATAAACTAAAGCTAGACATTCGGAGTCATTCGCAGCAATGCCAATCGTCGTTTTCTAGTCAAAAATGGCACAAAGAAAGAGATGCGAATGAGAAATGTACTTAATTATTCCGTGAGAGAACGATTGTATTAGTAATAAATGGTACACGAGCGAACACAAAATGCACGTGTAATAATTAATATGATCTTTAAAGATTTATGAAGTTCATCCAAAATTATTGACGCGTTGTCAGTTGCATCCCTCCTACTGTTCGTTAGGTCCTAAAATAGTTGTAATTGAAATATAGCAGTTTGTCGAAAAAACGTAGTAAAATGTGATTATTAGTGGTTATGGCTACTTAAGTTTGTCCATAAATAATAAATTTTGGTGTCGAAAGAATCAGGCTAAATTGCATGAACTCTTTTATTTCTTTAAGACCAGCATTATAGGAGTTGCTTATGACGCACGGAATTCAATGCATCGTCTACTTTCACTCAGTAACATAAATCTACTTCATCAACTGCATATGCAAAGACTAAACATGAAAGGGCGTCTTTTAACTTCATTCAAGCATAAATGTAGCTTAAGCAGGTGATTTTACCCTTGATTACCTATCAGCCCATATGTAAGTAACTTGCTAACATATTGAAGAGGAGTATGGTGACGGTCTTTCAACGATACTCTAAAATAAAACTTAATTTCGATGAACCCAAAATGACGATTAACAGCAGTTGTCTGGTTGGTGCAATTCACCCCAGCTCATCGCCTACACTGTTCCATCTCAATATATCCATTGTATTCACAGCTCAAATAGGGTTCATTGAGGTTATACACTAATTGGGCATGCTGTTCCAAATATAGCAACTCGTCGATTTCGTAAAACGGCTCGTTCCCATCCAGTCGATGTAATGATAGCCGATTGTCATGAAGCTGAGCCAAATCCGTCATATCCTTCACACAGGACTTGTAAAAGTTGTAAAAGGTGGTGCCCATCATTTGTTTAACCTGAGGGTTGTGAAATTGCAGAGAAGCAACATTTTCACTCAGTCTGTTATATGTATATATACATATTAAACTTGTCACACTACACTTTGACGACGCGTTAAACCAAATAATACTTATAATTCTAATACATGACATTGCAACAATAAAGCATTTTAGATTGTTTGTCTACGTTGGCAATATCCCTATTTCATGCTAATGAACAAACGTATCAGAGCATTTACCAGGGTTGATTATTGTCTTTAATAGTCCACATGCCTTAATGGGGGATGTACAATGTCCAGTTAACACAACACACACGTTGCCTTCCACCGAAGTAATTATACTGCATTGCAGTTCAACGTACAATTCAAACAAAACGGAATTTTATGTGTGTTTAAGAAACCCGTCAAACGTTCAACTGTTTATGCACGAAACGAAATCCATTTTCTGTTATTGTTGGGGAATAAGGTTTGTTCTCTAATATATATTTTGCTACGCCATTTTTACTGAGCCAATACTAAGTTTTCTTTTATGTTTAAGTTATCGTAAGCTGGTACTGAAAAGAATCACATGCAGCGTTATGCTACTCTTAATGTTAACTGCAGTTCGACAGAATGACCGACATTTTTCTAATTATCCTCTCACGCCCTGTACAATATTAGAATCGGATGGAACGTTAGCACCGGATGAAATACACCACCAATGAGTTTCAAGTACATGATTGACAATTTAGCGATTTAGCAATAAAATGTTAACTGCTGATAAACTGCTATATATTATTTTCCAAATATTTATGTGCGACCCATATTTTGAGTCTCATGAGTTCAAGATTGAAGTAACTGGTTAGGCCTAGATGTTCTCACCTGTTTACACACATCTGCATAACTGGGTCCAGAGATAAACGACACTAAAATGAAGGTATTTTTGAGACGGTGTATAATAAATACACATGAATCGCTACATAAATGAACTAAATGTGCCAGCGGTTTCTTCGTTGCCATAGAAGATAAAACTTAAGGAGCATCAGATCACAGAATTATTTTAACGGTTTAAGACCCAGATAATATGTGAGTCTAAAGGATTTCTCTGATTATCAAAAATAGGTCAGGCTTGTCCTAAACTTTGGTATATTTACATGGCAAAATTTGCCGCTTCAAGATTCTGTTTGACAGAAGATGATTAGAATCACAATAACCTGTTTCCGTCATTTACCGCTTTTTGATTTAATTCGTTTGAATTCAAAACAATCCAAGGGTCGAATTAAACCATAGGCGACCTCCTTTTTGAACGCAATTGAATACGTGCAACTGTTTAGTGCAACTGCCGATGTCCTCTGAGATGATGAGCGATGTTGATTACAACTACGGTCGCGAAATGCAGGTTAATTTCGCTCAATTTTACTTCTACTGTAAAGATGGACTCAAAGAAACTGTTATCCCTGCATATCCACAGCTCTCCTGATGGCGATTACATTCAACCTTGGGCTTTACAGGCAACAAACAGTAATCTGGCGGAACCTATCACTATATTATATCAGCGCTGTATGGAGAAAAACCATATTACAACCATATGGTAACGAGGAGTAATCACTGCTATTCCGAAGGGGAGCACTCGCATTGACCCAAATATTTACCATCCTATAACGCTACTCCCTTTATATCGTCGCAGATACACTCTTGCGGTAGCTGCAAAGTCACGAGTTGATAGCACCAGAGCAACATAGTTTCCGACAGAGGCACACATGCACTAAGAACCTGCTAATTGCATGCAATAGTTGAACTGAAACGGTTGATGGTGGAGCAGAATTGATGACGTTTACTCGGACTTGTCAATAGAGTTTGATCGCTTAGATCATCTAATTCTCCTTTGCAAACTTCAAATCTTTGGTGTTGGTGACCCACTGCTGCGTTGCATAGGCAATTTTCTGCAAGGCAGTCGGTTGGAAGTAAGAGTACGAGAATATCTCTCCGACGCAATTGAGCTGGAGTGCAGTGTACCACAAAGCTCGGTGCTCGGGCCCCGTCAATTCTTGATTTTTATAAACCATCTGGTGAGAGTAATTCCTTCCGGGTTCCTATTCTTCCCGGATGATACTTAGTAATGGCGATCAATAAGGGAATGAAAGGACCACGAAGTGCTCCACAATGACTTCAATGCAATGTCTATCTAGTCAGTTCAGAAAACACTACCGTGCAATGTGGAAAAGTAGCACGCTGTTCACTAGCGTCTTACACGTGACTACGTGTATCGGTTTAGGTCACATGCATCGCAAACAACTTCCAAAGAAGCGGACCTTGGTGGGCTCATTTAAAGGGAATTGGACTGTTCAAACCAGTCGGAGGCAGCTAAGAAGAGAGCCAACCACAACCTAGGTTTGCTGCGAAGAGCATTCCGAAGATTCCCCCATCCAACTTCCCATGGTGCACAATTCGTACTTGCACTCGATGTTAAAATACGACATCTAATCTTGGTAAGCTTGGTTAAAGTGTGATTTGGAAGTGTTGACCACAACACAGGGCCACAAAGAACGTTATAGACTTAAGAAATCTGTCCTACCATCAAAGCATGAAGTCATGGTGTTTTCAGTGGCTTCTACCAAATGCTGCACGGTGACATAATTATCTAACAAATGTTGATTAACACTAATCATCTATGCCGTCATTTGCTGTAACTCATCCATAAGATCAATCTCATAGGTAACCTACTGCAATTGTGTGCACAGTATAGCCGTCTGGAATGCCGGCGGAAGTATTCTTTTCTTCGGGTATTGCCAACCCTGAAACTCTCTCAAACGTTTTCTTGGTACCGCTTGAATATTTTCGAAAATCGATTGGATATTTCCCTTGGCTCCCATCATTACTTTGCTTAAACTATGCGTTTCTTTGAATATTTAAATTATCTCTTGAAACCGGATTAATATTTCACATAAACCTGAGCAAGCAACACAGAATTGAGTATACCTGTTTTTATTTTTCTCCCTGAGTACAAGAACTATAACTGTCCCCATGCATCCTCATTGTTCGCATTCAATTCCCACTTAAAATACTTTTACTCAGCGACGTATTTGTTAGATAAATCCTCAAACAGACAATTAGCGTACATTTTGATATGGTGGTTTTACCCTGAGCAACCTACACGAACTGTCAATCAACTGCCATTTGTACCCATTAATATTCACTGTTGATTGCAAATTGCTGGATTTGCAGTGAGGCTAGGTGGTGAATTATTAAAAGTAGTCGGTAAAAGCAGGCACAACCTGTCGAAACTTTTCTTAAATTTACATTACAGGGAAACTATTTGGAATTTTAAGAATGTTGTAAACTCACCTAAACGTCGTTCGGCTGTTGCGTGCATAAGACATTTAGGGCATTAAATGATTGCTTAGAGCATAATCTGCTTCCACACGTTGATACAAGAGCAAAACAAATCTTTGAATACATTGTATAGGTAGCAATACCATATAAACGTAATTCGTGCCAGTTTTTGTCATCTTAAAGTCAACACAATCATACACATAAATGCGTTATAATTTTAACTCATTTAACCCGTGAATTATAAATTTTGAGATATTAATTAATGGCTGTGGTCCAAACCTATTGAAAGTCGTGTTACACCCAGTTGGAATGACAGAAGTCCTATTGCATAGCTGGTTGAAACATCGCTCAACGTAGCCTACCGAGATTAGGCTAAAGATAGTAGGCGCACGGCCACTAGTTATTAGCACTGCATTAGAAAATGCAAATTTGGTAGATTATTTGCGTCCACACTTCTGCACTGTTTTAGACATTTTGGCATTAGTGACATTTGACGGGACAGGGAGACACACGAGAGAATATCTTGATCTGGGAGGCTCCATGCTAAAATGCAGCCTGCCGGAAAATCTATAACCAAGGTCCCATGCGAAAAGGACTAGCAGCCGACCGACAAACGGTCGGCTCAAAACTAAACACGAATTTGCTGTCCGACTGCACAATTCTAACTACAAAATCACTATCGTGTTTGTATACTAACGCCCAAGGTCTTCCCAGTAAGTTGTATAAAATTAGAGTTCGCCAAGCTTCGCAACCGCGGGATCTCATTATGATTACGGAGACCTGTTAAAGCCTTGAGATAGCAGATTCTGAAGTCAATTTACCTAATATCTCACAGCTCTGAAATGACAGAGTTGGAAGAGGTCTTGACGTAATTGTGTATTACAAGGCTAACCTCAGATGTGAAGTTATTCACCACGCAGAGATCAGTAACCCAGATTCGTTTGGTGCCGGGTATGATTGCGGAACACAGACCCAAGTCTTGCAGCTGTGATTCACCGACCGCCAAACTCCACGTGTAAATTGGACTTCAAACTAAAGCACGTTGTTCAGCTTGCTTTGAGCAACATATACAGTCACCTTCTAATCGCAGACGACTTTAATGTGCACGACCTGGGAAGAGCGGTGACCGGGAACATGCAGATCAAATTCTGTTTACAGGAGATAAGTTCCAGCAAACCTCTATGAAACCACGTGACCAACCCCAAGAGATTTCCAACTGCTATCAAGCCGGCGAAACTTGATATTGTGCTCACCAACGAAGAACCCATGTTAGATGCAATAATTACAAGCACACCACGGGGTCACAGTAAACTGGAGGATATAATGATTAACTATGTATGTTATGCGAAATACCTTGAGGAAGAGGACGATGAAGTATATATGGTCACGCATTATAACATGTTTGCCGTGCATGTTTTGGGGTTATCTTGGAGTTTCTTAACGGAGAGCCCCAAGAAATTGCCTGGGACACATTTACAAGGAAATTCACCAAACTGGTTACACACGCATCTGAGCAGAAATCCTCCTATCGTCAAAGGAGGAGGAATTCATTTCCAAGGAGCAGAACACGTAAATGCATCCGCTTATGAGACTTCAAATGAAGAAGTTGCAAAGACCTCCCGAATTTCAAAACCTGGACTGCGTATGTAGCACAGCATAACTTTAGGTGAGTTCAAATCTCAAAGACAAGCAGACGCATCAACAGGAGTTAATGAAGAGATTCTGCACGAACCGCAAACTCTTATACAGGCATGTTAATAGCCTTCCTAAGGTGCAATGCGGTAGTACAGCAGTGAGCACAACTGACGTATGCACGCGATCAGCAACTGACGCAGCCGCTCACTTACGGTTCCATCCCTCACAAATGTTTCAGAGAGTAACACGCCTAACTGTTATACCTGTTTCTATGGTCCCACCATCAGCTTTATCCAATATTAGTATTACGGCCGCTACTGTGCAAAGGAAAGTATTGCCAATGCGTATCCACAGCTCTCCTGTTTTCGAAAACATCCGACCGAATGCTTTACAGGCAGCAGTCGTTGAGCTGGTGTAACCTCTGGCTATATTCTATCAGCGGTGTATTGAGAAAAGCAGATTACAACAATAGGAAAGTTTGGGGTTATCACTCCTATTCCTAAGGAGAGTACTCGCACTGACACTAATAATTGACGTCTTTAAATGCTAGTGCCTGTGCTTTCCAAATTTATGGTGTATATCTTCGCTGATAGGCTCATGCAGTATCTGGGCAATTGCAAGAGTTTAGCACCAGAGCAATATGGCTTCCGACAAAAGCGCTCATGCACTACGAAGCGGCGAATTGCACGGAACAACTCAACTAAAGCAGTGAATGTTGATGCAGGAGTCAATGTCATTTACTCGGACATCTAATGGTGTTTGATTGCTAAGACCACCAACTTATCCTCCATAAACTTCAGCTCTAGGGTGCTGGTTACCCACTGATACGTTGAATGGGCGATTTTTGCACGACCGTTGCTTGGAAGTGCCAGCACGAGAACCCATGTCCAACGAGATTATTTTGTAGTGCGGCGTACCACCAGGCTCGTTGCTAGGGCCCGTCTGTGTTTGTATTTTTATAACGATCTGGCTAGAGTAATTTATCCTATTTCGTATTCTTTACAGACTATTTGAAGATATGGCGAGCAAACAAATATCAAGCCACCACGAAAAACTCCAGCTTGACCTCAGCACGATTTCAACTTGGTCAGTTCTGAATGCACTACCTTCAATGTGGAAATTCGGCACGCTGTTCAATTGCGCTATGAACCTGACAACATGTATAGGCTTGGGTTACAGGTATTGCAAACCACTTCCTAAGAACTGGACCTTGGTGTGCTCATTCAAATTGATTTTAACTGTTCAATTAATCAGCTGCAGATACGAAGACAGCCAATTAGCACGTGGGTTCGCTGTGGAGATCAATCGGAATGTTCCGAGATACCTATCTAAGTACGAGTTAGTAAAACTATAAAACCCAAAAGAAAACAAACATTAGATTCTCCACTTCAGGTAAACAAACAAATCCTCTATATATAGGCCAATTGTACAATTTAAAATGCTGCTTTAATTGCATAAATTGAGCTAAAAATTATGTACTATACATGAAATCTAGTTGACTAATATGTCTGATTAAATGTAGTAAACGTACACTTTTTTAATTGGTATGCTGTGTGTCCAGGTTCGGATGTGATGCATCCAA
>CALYDF020000525.1:0-41934 GCA_944474145.2 Dicrocoelium dendriticum | reverse complement strand
TGCCAAAACCATGACTCAGTTACGCCCCCGGGGATCTCGACCTCCCCACATGTATGGCTTACCGAAAAGTCATGAGAAGGGTGTCCCAATACGTCCAATCGTCTCTATGGTAGATACACCATACCAAAAATTAGCGCGATGGCTAGCAAAACTTATTGAGCCCATCCGGAGGGAACCGACGAGCTACAGTCTAAGAGACACTTTTGAATTGGTCAACAAGATAAGTAATTTGAATGTAAAGGGAAAACACATGGTTTCTTTCGATGTATCATTATTGTTCACGGACGTACCTTTGGAAGAAACACTAGATATAATAGCCAGACACGCTGATAAAGTTGGGTTCCCAGCGCTCCTGCTCAAACCATTACTGCGCCTATGCACAAAAGATATTCATTTCCAGTTCAATGGAAAGCTGTATCGACAAATCGACGGCGTGGCCATGGGCCGCCCATTGGGCTCAGTTTTGGCTGATATCTTCCTCGGAAACTTGGAAAACACTGTGTTAGCTTCTTACCTACAAAATGTACACCTTTATTGCCGGTATATAGACGACACATTCATCGTATTTGACACATCTGAACAGGCGGCGCACTTACTGAAACTGATGAATATGTGCCATCCAACCATCAAGTTCACAATGGAAAACAAGTCCGACGGATCTTTCCACTTCCTAGATGTTAACTTACAGAGAAAGATAGATGGCACACTCGTTCAATCTGTGTACAAAAAAGCAACATGGACGGGGCAGTACTTGAACTTTAATAGCTTTTGCCCAATGAACTACAAACGAGCTCTAGTACGTACCACTTTAGCTAGAGCTCGCCAAATTTGCTCCTTAGAACAATCGAACATGAACTAGAACGAGTCAACTTGACGCTAAATAGAATGGGTATCCAGCGCCATTTATAACTCGGCACGCAAAAGTACGATCCAGAGATACACCACCAACCAAGGTCCCAAAGAAAAAAGTATTCATTACACTGCTCTTCGAAGGAGATCAAGTTGACCGAAGATGCAGGCATCGCTTCCGTCAACAGATTAAGAAGTGTTACCATGCGGCTGAGCTAGTGGTATTGCATCAAGTCAGAGGGCTGCTCTGTAAATCTAACCTGGACAGACCAGACTCTCAAGTTACCGCCTCTTGCAGTAACCTCTTTTATTTGTACTTGCGGTAGCAAGTACGTAGGCCGAACTGAGAGAAGGCTGTCAGCGAGGATTGCAGAGCATGTACCGCGAAACCTGATTGCTAAGGGTCCGAAGCTACCAACTAGTTCTATTGCCCGACACATCCTTGACTGCCCTGAATGCCAGAACCCACGTGGCAATTTCAGGGTAGTTAGCAAACAGGCTAATCCCCGTTTACTACAGTTTGCGGAGGCGGCAGCAATTCGGCGGCTGAAGCCAAAGATATGCAAGCAAACGGATTTCATGACCACGCTAGCCCTACCCTGGTGAAGCTCGATTGCGTTTTCCTCGGAACAGGTCACGTGAGCCTAAGAACCTTCGACCGCTTTGAAATTTTGCTGTTAACATCGCACCATTGTCCACCCATTGTATGTAAACAGCTGAGGAGAATACTCGAAATTACTGAATTCAGTATATTCTGTTATAATGTTGTTTCTTCTTGCTTTATTGGAATGCAGAATTATTATTCGTAAGACAAATCAGTTGTGCTACATTCCATTACGACACATCGGTATATATGCCGAAATTATGCAGCCGTATATCTGCCGAATTTATGTCAACGTCATAACCTCTATTCGTTTAAATCTTCAGGTAACTGAATCTGGGTTTATTTCCTTTGACAAGTGGCTTCTTCTGAATGATAGAGGGTAATAGATGCTTCATAACTGCTTTAGTACAAAGCTCGCTTCCAAGGAGGACAAACTTTGTACCTTAAAATCAATATCCCTGATTACGTCTAGCATTATCTAAGGGCAAGGAACAAAGGCACATGTCTGTGATCTGTACAATATTATTCACCTATCTCTGTTTCGGAAATGTATGCAAACTGACTTCCAATTTGAAGACTGCACTAAATCCTACACTGTCAATTCCTAACACAGCAGCCTCTACTCTCCATGATCTCTCGTGCTGTTTAAGGTCGATTTTCCATAGGCTCGTTCCAGTTTCCCTCTGTACTAAACATCAGTACTTGGTTTTCAGTCACAAAACAGTGAAACCGTGGTCAAAGGAAGAATTACCAGCAGTTAGTTCTGTCAATGTTTCCTTGACGCCATTGTTTAAAGCCTTATGCTTTACAAAACAATCCAAACAAGTTACTGTAAAAATACATAATTTTGCGAACTCTAGGTGTTATCCGCGGTCATGCTGAAAGCATCTTGGACGTTTATGATCGATTACGTTACATGGATCGCTTAGGAAAAATACACAACCACACTTTAGGATCTGTTTGCTTGCGCATAGGAGCAGGAAAACGTGCAGTTTACACTTGAAACCATTGATTTTCCAGCCGCTATCTACCCGAATGCACAATTGCTAGCGATTTTGTATAGTAGCACCCGAATAACAATAATGAAATTTTAGTTGCATGCGCGGCTGTGTAGGTTTGATTTATAACGACAAAACGACACACTAGCAAGTGATTCAGCGCTAGCTGCAGGGTGTAATACAGTCACGTCAGTGGTCTTCGGAAAGCAAAATTTGGAAGCTCACTACTATTGAGAGTTGACAGACGTGTGCTCTAAGAAAGGAGAGCGACGAATGCCTATGGATACGATCCACCGAAAACAAGCTTGTTCGCCTAACTTTCTTTTGATTCTGACATCAATACTTCTATACTGCCGGGAGTGTGAAGAGATCAAATCAGTTCTCGATTTCTATTGTCTTGTCTATAAGTTTAGTCAAGTGGTTTAGAGCGAAATTTTCCATAACTCTGTTAAGCTTGCGTAACCACTCTTCCCCTGTAATAGATCACATTCAACTGAAGGCACAGAATAGAGAAGTCAAACCGAACAGTTGCGATAACGCTGCGTACCCTGTGAAGACAATAATAGGGCTCCACCAATGAGAAAAGGGTACAGTAATAACCATAATTTCACAGCAGTTGACCTCTCTGATAGTATAAATTAAATCCAAGTGACGCTGTTGCATGTGCAAGCGAAAGTTATTAGGTTACTATTTACAGGTGTCATGATGTAGTTCTTGAAAATCTGCAGACTCATAGTGCCGAAGCAGAGTGACTTCCGTGACAGTCACTCGTGCGCCACTAACCTGTTAACTATATGTGTTATTTCGTCCGAAGCATCTGGTGCTGGGTAGGATTCGTATTCATTCACTCGGACTTCTTTAATGCATTTAACATCTTGCTCCATCGCCTATAGAACAAAGACATTGGTGACCTTATACTAAGTCGAACGTTGCGTTGGGTGTGAGTCCAATTTTCTATGTCCATAGTGGCGGAATGGAAGTTCGGCGCACCACAAGTATTGTTATATGACCTCACTTAATCCTGTCCTTCATAAGCAGTCTAACGAGAGTCACTAACTCAGATTTTCCGCTATTCTTGGTTGTTAGTGAGATGCAGCGGGTAACCAAGGGACCAGATGATAGCGATATACCCCTGAACTAATCTGGTAGGTTTTCCATTTGTTACATTCAACATGGACAAACCTTTATGCTTAACTTGCAGTGACGAAGAGTATGCTTGCCTCTAGAGTAGAGTATGAAAGAAAAGCAACTACAAGAACTCTTTTGGTAAACGAAAACCACCGTTTGTAAACGTTAGACTACTTTATTTAGTTAGCTACTTACAGGCTGTCTGCACTACGACTATAAGGATACAGATTCACCAGGCTCGTTATGGGCTCTAATTAGAATCGGCAGCAAGGCAGGAAAATCAGAGCGCGATTAGAATTCGAATAAGGCGCGAAAATATGTCGATCTAACTAAGCAAATGCATACAAATCCACACAGAAGGGAACCTTTGTTTTTCTATGTACACGGCATAAGTAAAACTTTGGGAAGAATTATACCATCATAGCTCAAGCTAGCTGGAGAATCTTATGATCGCCACAGTGGGGTCTCTTTTGATGTGCACCATTTGTGCAACCAGGGAACAATGGTATTATACGGAAGAAATAGCTAAAGGTTAACAGGTCTTGTAGGATGATAACAGTTAAACTTCAAAATAGAGAAAAATTGTTTAGCGAAATCGGGTTTATGTCGGTGAACTCACTGAGTTACACATAGCATAGGCTGTAAATCCAAGGTATAAGGAATGACGACAAATGGGCTGTTGGTAAAAATCCTGTCCCTCCTGGTCTACACATACAGGAGATAAAAAGTGAAACGAACACTGGGATTTGGCCGCCAGTGAAATCGCTTACAGCCGCTTGTGTTTATCCAGGGTAATGAGTCATGTGAGATGGTACAGCGAAGTGAATGCACGCTCAACTCGAGCTTTGAACATTGCCAGCATGGCGGCAAATACGGCAGAATCCTATAGGGTATTCGACGTACGGCAAACGCGTACGGAAACAAAAATCCGATGAGCTTCCTAGGTACTGTGTTGCTCTCTCTGCTTGAGATAGTGACCTCACAAATTGCTATTGTCACTTAGCTATAGTAAATGGCTGCCCTTGTTACTATGATGACTCAAAATTTGATAAATCAAAATGTGGTCTCTGTGTAATCTCCTTTACTGTCCGCTGATGACCCCGAGCACTTGAACCCTTCGTTCATACGGCATACTATACAGACCCTTGACATTCTTGGTTGCTCAGCTTTGGCTTATCTCCAAAGCTGTATGAGATCTCTCCTCAGCCATGGCTACCAGACCTGTATTGCGTATTCCACATGGTGCCGTATGTATGAGCGGAGAAGCTGTGGAAAAATCGAAGGGTGGAATTACTGGAATGCACGCTTCAGGTGGCTCACGTGTTGGATATCCCTCCTTGACGCCGTTTCAGCCTGATTCGTAAATCCAGTTCGACCTGGACAAATGCCCCCCAGATAATTCTCGCCAGAATGCCTTTGGAGTTCCTGGTTGCCGAGTTTGTAGGAGTACCCTAAATTTTACAGTAACTGCAGCACTCTACATTCGTCCCCATGGAATCGAAGTAGATTCTGGTTTGACCGCGCGTATACCCTATCCAGATCAGCTTGAAGTACTATGATAGCATCTGGTGTATTGATCGCCCTCCACACCGTGATGTCCTCGGCCTAAATCAGGCATTTCGAGCGTATGAGGCATTTGATAGCGTTTACGTCAAAAATTACCGCGGTGCAATTACTGATTTTTGTGGTATTCTGCATTCACCTCGGATGGGATCAGACTGGGATTTCCGCACCCGTACTTCCAAGTGCTGATGTCGAAGGAAGCTTCATTTCCATCCAAGAAGTGGTTCACCAACACAAAACGTCCAGTGTTTGAAGTGCAGGATCTTATGGTCTAACTGGTCGAACGGCTTTGAGAAATGGAAAGCGACTGCAACAACTGCGCTAGATTCTACTGCTTCACTCCAGCTGAATGATGTTAATAGTAGATTCATAGTGCCCCATCGATATCGTCGGAAGCTATGATATCCGGTTCATGGTAGTAATTTCTTCCAAATAGGCCGTTAGCGCATCAGAATTATTAAACACCATGACATTTGAAATAAAGAATAGGGGACGGTAGTTGTCTGGATTCGAACGAATACCTACCTTGTGAATAGGAGTAATCCTCCGTGTGTCCACATGTCGAGCACGCATTATTTGTTAATACAGATTTGGAGTAATAGAGTCAAAGGCTCAGCTGAGCTTTCGCCTACGACTGCAGGAAAAAATTATCAACTCCACGAAAGCTATGCTTATGCATACTCAAGAGATTTTGTCGTGAAGCATATTCGGTGAGATTTGCTTGTGAAACAACTCTTGTAGTAGGGTTAGGTGGCCGGTGGTTGCACTGAATAATTGGAGCATATTGCAGGTGCAGGGTAATCGATGCCTACTTGGATGTCCGTGTGGGTCCATCCGCTGTTTGAAGTGGAGGAATTCTTCGTTTTACCTTACATGGACTATTGATTCTTTGATACAGCTGCTTGAGATTCGTGGTCATACGCAATGCCAACTTCTGCTGGTACGCCATTCTATCCTCGCGAACAACCTGAGTAGAGTGGCTACCATGCGTCGCGTAGACCACCCAGCTCTCGGTGCTCGGACAGAGTTTGCAGAGATGATAAATTGAGTTTCGCACAGCTATAAACTTGCATGTCCTATTTCGCAGAAACCAGACCAGGTATCTCTGGCGGAAGGTCCTAGGCATTTACGCTTCGGCAACCAGATAGTCCAACTAGCTGCTAAAATGTTCCCATGCACTGGTTGGTGACGCGTCTGTCAGTAAGGTCCATTTGGCCGTCTGACCTACTTGAGCTCATATGTCATAGTGTGTAATTGTCTTTGTTGCGTCTGCAACTTCCCCTGGATATTCCGCATCACAATTACATTCACAGAGTAATACTGCATGGTCGCTGAGGCCCAAGCGGAAGTCGACGATCACCCGGTCAACAATCAATTCTTCTTTGGTGAATATACGACCCAGTATTGACGGCTTATATTTTTCTCGGAATCGAGTGGGAGAGTTGATGTGTCCTTTTAGCGGGTAATTAGAGACAAACTAGCAGATCCGCCCTAAACTTTTGTGCGAGAGCTGCTTGGGATTCCACAGTGTGGATTTTGAAGTCGCCCGTAATGAAAATCTGGTTGCAAGTTGTGTTTATCAATCAACTTATTGCAAATGCCATGTGAAAGTTCTTCCCAAGCGTGTAGGGAAGAGGGCGGGAAATGTCCGCCACCATGAAGGTGCCGTCGCTTTTAAACGTAGAGGGCACCATGGGGTGTCTTGCACCTTGCTGACAGGATCCTCTATTAGCTCATATTGGAGATTACTGCGGAAAGACAGAGTCATTCCTTCACCTTTGTTGTGTCGGTCGTGCCGAACAACGGACTTGTCTGGCAGTGTCATTTCCATGCCACTTATTTCAGAGCGCATTTACGTCTCGTTATAGCGGCGAGGTCAGAGGACTTCGATCATTTACGCATATACATTTCGGAAAGTTTAGTCAGTAAGCCTTTAGCATAAGTGCACATACAGGACAGCTACTGGGATGTAAAATCTATTGACTGGGTGCACATGAAAGATACGGATTTGTGTTGACCGCTGAGAGGCCGGCACCTAATCGCTTTTTAGGTGCATTGCCGAATCTCCACATGAATGCAATCTGTTTTTGTCTTACTTGCACCTTGGGTATGTAGTCCAACGGCAGTTTCTCGATAGCTACAAGTCTTAGCGCACAGGTTTCTGAATCGCTGTTGTAGTTATATTGAGTCGAGAGTGGTGTCGTTTCCGCGAAAACAGCGAGTGGCTGTGGTTTTTTAGCTGCTGTCTTCAATTGTAGTTCTAAAAGAAGATTGTTGCCAGCTACGGATTTATTTCACCGTCGTCTGTTGTGACTGCACCGTTAGTTTCAGTATCCTCGGGCTACTGCTTTTGCAGTTTGGCGACACGGGTAACCATGTAATTGACTTAAGTATAACGTCGCCCTTACAGAGTTTCACGGTCGTAGCGCCAATCTTCCAGGTCATGAGGGCAGGCTGTTTTCTCCCAAAATATCTGTAGCTCGGGCACTTCATGACGGCAAATAATTCTTTTGCTACTCTCCGTCTGGTGGTCGTTTGAATTATTTTTGTTGTGCTGGCGTTCGCTTTATGGAACATACGGAAATATACGTATCCCACTGTTCACAGTCGCAAGCGGTATAGCGATAAAAGCACCGTCTCGACATCATCTGTTGGTCCCAATGTTATTCGGATTAGCCAGGACTCCGCGGAATGAACCGAGGTTGAGTGTCTAGTGATGCGCATTAAACTAGTCCTAAAGCAAATTCCATTGCTTTCAATCATCCAGCTTTTTACTCTTTAAGAAGTTCGCCTTGGACTCAGAAACTTTGGTGCAAATATGTGTCAAGCCAACATAGTTCCGGTGATGTTGAAAGTACGTTTTATGAGTGCTTTGGTGAGGTCTCTTCAGATGAACCTGGTACTTGACCAGGTTTGCATGAGGCTACTTAGGTCGCACTTTGATTATATCGAAGGGTAAATTTTGCATAGGTGGATCGGTCCTTAGAGCGCATTGAATTTCGTTGGTCAGTCAGAAGGGTGGGTGTTACCGATGTTGCGTCACTTGTTACATTGGATAAGAGAATGTGGGCGGTGGGGCTAGGCATGCTTCTATCGGTCGCGTCGACGAATTGGTTCTCTGTTCCCATGGATTAAAATGCTGCGTGGTCGAGTGATTGCCTGGCTCTTTTCCTTGGTTTTAAGGTTCTAGAAGTGATCTTGTCGCCTCGATCGATGCAAATTTTGCATTCAAACGATGTTCAGTTTTGACGACTAGACTGTCGTACTTTCGTACTAAAATTAGTACGTATTTCACTAGTGAAACCATCGTACACATCGGACAGAACCAAAGTGAACCATGCGTAAGATATTTGTTTAAGTCGGTTCTGCAGAAGTTGACCAGTGTTGTGGCCGTGATGGTCGAATAACCGCTGCAGGTTTTCCGTTTAACTCTCGCGTCGTCTTCGGCTATCGTTTGGTGGCCGATCGTCAGGTCAAATTCAAATGACTGGCTCCTCCTGTTTTTCGTGAGATTGTTGTTTTACACTGGTTAGATTATTGTAGAACAAATCCAAGATGGTGGGTAAAGACGGCAGCTGGGCCAATCAATGTTATCTCCGAGATTAGCCAGAGAATATCCACCAGGTTTACACAGATTGAAAAATACACCAACGACAAAATACTAGTGCATAATGCACTGAGACGACAAGTATAACACAGTAAGCCTGAAACAAAATCAGTATCCAAAAGGTGACCCAAAAATCCGCGGCATCCGGGACAGTAAAGACAAAACCCATCGGCTTTCCATGCACAGCACTCAGACTATTTCGAACAAACGCTAATACAAAGTCTATTATGTTATTCAAGGCTGTCTGAAACATGTATCCACCGATAGTTTGGGAGGTGTTGGGATCATTTCCTGATGTAGCCGAAGACTGCGCACCACTGAAGATTCCCGTTAGGACGAGCGGCCAAGTGATGCTCCTTCAGATTGGTGGTAAGTAATTTAACTAAAAAGCTGTTACAATGAAACCTTAGTACGATAAAATTGGTAACAAAGATGTTCGTTTGTTGTGGAAGTGAAGCATGATTTCTACTCACTTACCTTAACGTGCACAACTCCTACCTTGACCCTTATGTACAATATCTTATTCGTGCTTGGAAACCTTATTCGAAAGGTGACATTGCCATGTCCGAGATCAGACAATGAGCTGCAACGGATGTCAAAAGACTGAAAAACCTTTTTCCCAGAAAAAGACAAAGGCATTTGTAGTTTCCACTGGGTGCTGCTGATGGCTTCCTGGGGATCCTATATGGATGTAGCGATTACTGAATGAGCCTAATCACGAATGCCGCCGTTTACCGAAAGGCTTAACCATACCAATCACAGAGGTCACTGGACGATACTGAACGCTTAAAAGTTATTTGAAGTGATGATGAAATTACTCGTCCTCTGGATATGTCAACACTGGAATTTTGACCAAACTCACTAATGTGCTGTTAATTTGGGTATTTGAAAAATACGAATGAAGTTTATCCCAGCTATCTAAAATGTGAAAGATAAACCGCGAGATAGGCATATCTGTGCAACATAACAATACTAAACCTAAGTGCCAGGAATATACATGCAATGCAATGCACCATTCTACGGTGCTTATTTACCTCAAGCGTGGTTTTGTAAATTAAAATACAATTAGTTTCTTCCTACCCTACTAATATTTCGAATGATTTAATACATTATCTTCATTGTGCATAATGTATCCTTATTTCACTACGTCATCTGCATGTGGTTAAACTTTAGCTTTGATCTCAGCTTCGTACACAGATTACCTGAACAGGACCTTGAAATCACACTGCTTTATTCGTTGTAAATAAGTGCTAGCTCTTCATTGCAACATTAATGTCATACTCCACAGTAGAGATTAACTGCCGTATCGATAACTTCTTGGAATTTCAATCCATCACTGACCACTTATACATAAATGTAGAGGAAGCATGCTTTGCAACAAAATACTGCTAAAACACTGCGCATAGAATTTCAGCTGACAGCTAACTGGAATCCAGTTGGAATATACTCCTGCCAGTTTTCAACTCATGGTCAAAAGTTTTTAAATGATAGTGTCGGGTTAATTATTATTTCAGCAACCACAAAATTACTGTTAACTGGATATCGATCATAGTATGCATGATCATTAAAATTGCGATGACGAAGCATTGATCTAGTTAAGAATTTCCATGCTCCAAACAAAAACGAGCGATCCTGCTCCAAATATATGGGATTCACTTTCATGCTTTAGCCTAAAACTGCATGAGTATTACTGTCTTACTTAGCACACTGCTTTTGGTTCAAACCTTCAAATAGCCACAAACAAGATTGTAGATACCAGTAGGTATTTATCCACATAATACAATGCGCGACGTTTACCTGCCTTTAAATGCATTCTGTAGCCTCTTTTGTGTGAAATACGCATACACCAGCGACTAATGAAAGAAGTCAGGTTCCACTGGTCACTGGAATTTAGTTGAAATATACCATAGTCTGCTGTGAATCGGTAGCCTATGCATGATGCAATTACTTATTGTAAGTGCTTTATTATATGATTCCATCAAGGTATTATTCTGAAGGAAGACTACTATGCCATTTCAAGGAGTTATGCACAACTCATTAAGCAATTGCTTGATTGGAAACTCATAAATTGTATGAGAAGCAGGGAACGGAATTCAATGTGAACACAGTACACGTGCAACTGTATGACATCAATTTGGCGGTGCTGAGCAACGAGAATTAGCAGGGACCAGCTAGGAAAACGTTTACTAGACACAGACTTCCTAGTTTCCAGTATGCAAACAACTGAACAGTTATAGTTTACCAATTAGTTGAACAGGGGGCGACGGATGAATCAATTGCAACCAGTGTGAACAAAATCTCAACCGCAGTAAGTGTGGATTCATTTCCGTATTCTATGGGATGACAAATTACGCTTACGTTTTCTTGTAGCAACTCCACAAGTTTCGCTACGTTATAGGTTACATTGCACAACATAGACTTTAGTTTATATGGACGACATGAATGTCTACGGAGTATAAGCAATCAGTTGATAACTTTCTGTTTTACAAGCAAATGTAGGTAAAGTTATACAAATTTTCACTGCATACCCTAGTCAAAACTTCACCGTAATACGTGACCGCAAACCAAGTCACGCACATTACGCTTGGGTAAGCATTGTAGTCCCACAAGAACTGAATGGGTTGAACAGCTGTGATTCCGTCTCAATGAATATTTAAATGGGGTAAAATTGCTTTGCCCATGTGTGGGCGTGTACGAAATTGTTTTATCCGAAAGGGTAACATTAACATCTATTGAAATACCGATTTTTGACTGAAATTTGTAAAGCAGATTGGAGCATCTTTTGTGGTCCGCTATAAAATAGTGCACTCGTTGGTTGACGCGTGCGGGCTTCCACCACAATGAAAATATCCCTCACTTCTGTGGTCTCTTTAGTAAAATTGCGAGTCCTATAAATCAACATGTCAAGCACCGCAGACCCCCCTGTAGTTTGTGATATCTAACATATGTTATATCTATCGCTGATCTCAGCAGATCTCGAGACAAATGACAAATTACTAGTGTGTTCTTGGTGGAATGAATTTTATTATATTTGAGAGACAATTTTACTGTCCGATTTTGATCAGCATGCTGTTTTGACAAACGCGCTGTAGGCTGGCTGTGGCTAGAGTAAGTGAGGGTAATACCTCAGATATATCAGGTTAGTTGAGCAACTTGTGTGGTTGGTATGTTGCAGAAAGTGCAGGACAGCTTTGTATGCAAGATAAGTCCACTATGGTGTGTGTGAATGGTAAAAACCTCTCTACAGACTGATAGGCTGGATAAATTTGTGATACAACAGACAAGCTGCTATTAATGTTTTCAGGAAATTCCAGCGAAAATTCACATGGTGTAGACACAGCAAAATAGAAAAACATGAATAAAGCTCGTTGGTTTCGTATAACGTATTTATCGTATTTTCATCGACTTCCTAAAGAGGTCATATAATTTTAGTTATGGGAGATTGGATGCATCGATTTTCCCTCACTGGTCCATAGCAGATGCAGCATTTTGTAATCTGCTTAATTAACTTACCTTCCATTGGTAATAATTAGTGACTAAATTAAGAGTTTGACACCTGATGATTGTGTAGCTACTATCCTTCGTAATCACAAGATGGAGTCATATTTACGAGTGCAGACGGTGGTAAGAACGCCGACAAATTTAATCACATTGGAGACACCCTTATTGAAAATTGCCACCTACCGACCATACAGACTATGACATTGGAAAGCAGATAATTTACAAAGTGTTCATCTGTGTCAGTTATAGCCTATATAATGCCTACTTTCAATAATCCCCTGCAACCGCATTTCTTTTGTCATAGTTTGGTAGCTTATGGCGTGCCTCTTGTATTTTTCATGCAGGCAGTGAGATTATGAACACTAGATGAAAATCTATACCAAATCAATTAGTGGAAGCTACTTTTCGAGGGTTTAATTTACCTATCTAAAATCAGATATTTCATATCTCCAGAATAAGTGGTAACATTGAATCTGTGAACTGGATAGCAACGCTGTTTCCCGATTGTCATGAGTACAACCTACGGCCAAGTTTAGCTTAAGAAGTGGGGCATCTGGTTTTCTATATATAGACGCATTATGCGATTCAGTGATCCAATCTTTACTATTGAAATGGGAAATAAAATTATCCTCAGCGTTATTAGTTTAATAATGTCTCCTAACCTGGCGCAAAGCCGTTTCAGCTGCATACTCCCATCATATTTTGCACAGGCTTGTGCATCAAAAGTTTACGTTGTATGTGACCAACCCTATTTTACTCACAATTAGTCTCATTATTTCTACATTTACCTGGCCAATATCAGGCTGATATCAGTAACATTGTTAACATCAAAGCCCTGGCGATTCTCGCAATAAAAACTGTGACAAGCAAACTTATAATTTGTCATATCATTTCCAATTTCTCGCCATCTATCCGGCGTTCTGAATCTAAGCACTTATGAATAAGTGTTTTGGAGCATCCAGCCCCTCTCTTTACTACACTACAGTCGTTGTCCTATTTCGGTTACATGCTTATATCGATGGAGTTATCTGACTACTCTTGAGAAGGCTATCCTTACATTGATAAACTCATAAACACTGCAAGGATAGCCTTCTCTAGAGTAGTCAGAAAACTCCACCGATATAGGGATGTAACCGAAATAGGTCAACGAATGTAGTGTAGTAAAGAGAGGGGTGAATGCTCCAAAGCATTTCATTCATAAGCAGTAAGATTCAGGACGCCGGATAGATTGCGAGAAGTTGAAAAAATATGATAAATGAGAAGTTTGCTAGTCAAAGTGTTTAGTGCTTGAACCATCAGGGCTTGACGCGGAAATTCTAGCATCAAATCTCCTGATTGAACAATACATGGACGCGAGTTCAGAAATCAGTGGAGTTTGAAGGAACACAGATTATGCTCACCATAAAACCGGTATGCTTGCTTGAATGTGTCCTAGGCACGTAGCGCCAAGACGATTAATTCTCATTTTTGTTTGGACCAGTCATGTACTCTGATACCAACGCGGACTAGAGAGCGGGTGCACTTAGTCCTTTCTGTGAGCATTAACAGTGCAGCTCAGCTGTAACGATTGAGTAGTATCTCAATTTAAACATGCTGAAAAGACTTGAAAACTAATGAACGCTTGGTATTCTCCCTATACCACAACTGTCTGCATCGATGATATCTGACTTGCAACCATTGTGAACTCTATAAACTAGACCGCAAAAAGTGACTATTGCTGCCAGTCCCTACATGCTTGTTCCATGCGCTTCTCATGCATGACCCTTCTACGCAATCATTTATAATGCATATGTTATATTCAACCTAACAAGAAACTCCAGAAAATGCTACCGATTATAACTGGCAACCTGCTTCTTCCTTTTAGCAGAAAATCTAGTTCTTACCGGTGCATCTTCTACATGAGCATGTCATGCTTCTGGAAACTAGTGATTGCGGGTGTTTGATTTTTGTCCTTGACGATTAACTATATTACTGACACTTTTAATCGCAACTAACTAACGATTAGCTACAACTAATATCCCCAGCTCGGAGAGCTACCCTACCATCCTGCTACATCCAAACCCAGTGTTCGTAGCACTTGCCAGCATTTGACTTAGCGTCTTCAACAAACAGGGCGAACGTCTGTTAATCAGAACAAACTTGTCTCCTAACCAGTTGCAGTGAAGAAAACGCCTCAGATCTGGCAGCGCAATGACTACAGCCACAAGGCAGCACAGAGTCCAAATGTTACTCTGAGAGAGCGGATCTTAAAGCAGAATATATACACAACTCAACGGTCAAACCACTGTCAACTGCCACAGGTACTTATAAATTATGCACATAGCAGACTTTATCAAAAGACAGTTGCGAAGAAATTTCTTTGCGACAATTCTCGTCATGAAATTAGGCATATGATTTACACAATCTTTACCTGCACCTGTGGTGCGCAATACATCGGACATACCACCAGGCGTCTTTCGAGGCGCAGAGCGGAACACCACCCGGCATCATTGCGGCACGGCACGGTCAAGAATGTCCACAGGTCAATTTTGAAACATAGTGGGCCTCATATCCAAACTAATGATTGTTTTGCAGTGCTCTACGTTGTGCCGAAATGATCGCCGACAGGACTCAGAAAGCGTATATTGACCGGTGCGGAAGCCATAGCGATCAACAGACTGCCGCCGGAATTATGCGAACATAAAATACTTGTACAAAGTGTGATACTCCCATGGCCATAGATCTGGCAGTTGACTGTCGCTCATCGATTTAAGGTTGTTTGTTCACAATTGGCGCTGACCGTGGCACATCACAAACTTGACATGACATAACCATGCTACGCTAGCGATTGCATATTATCCCACCGATTATGTAATTCAGCATTGTAATTAACTGACGAGAATTGTCGAAAAGAAATTGCTTCGAACTGTCTTTTGATAAACTTATGTCACAGGCACGCAGCACATACGTTTTACGTATGTTCAATATGTTTCAATATGAAGCACTAAGCGTAAACAAACCTTAGGAGGATATATATGCTCTCTATTCTTTGGATTCTATAAAAGTGGATAAAGAAGGTCACTTATCTAACTTAGCAGACGTAAAATTTCTGACACAGATATAAAAACAATTAATGGAATTCTGGAACCACAACGTTTTACAATCAACTTGGTTAAGCGATATCTTGAATTGGCTGTTATAAAAGCAGCTTAAGGAGCAAAGAATCACCAACATAGTCAAATAGCTTTAAGGGCAGTGGATGCTAGGCGAACAGGTCGGGTAGCATTCTTAGTCACGGAATTGAACGGGTGAAGTTCACTTAGCATGCATGAAATAGGTCTGTTCCAACTGTCATTTGTTTGTTGACCAGTCAGAAAACGAACTGCTCAGAAAACCAATGGCGATAACACATAAAAGCGGACGCACAGATATACCTAATTCACAAATGCTCAAACATCGCAACCCAATTTCCCATATCAACTCACTGATGATGTTATCATGCTTGGTGTCGAAGCGTTTGTAACATAATTCCTGAGCTCAGAGAACAGTTGATCTGGCAAAATTTAGGGTACTCCTTCTGGAATCGTCTTCAGGTTGACCCAACAATGCATCGAATGTTTCTTTGAGTATCTAACTCGCAAAAGTAAGGTTTTGCGTTTGGATACAGTAGCATCCAGCGAATACCTGCTACTGACGAGTTTCAATAGAATAGAAAAGACTATTTATCTCTTTCTTGGATGTATGGTGGTTGTCTGACTGCCTCTAGCCGTTGTCTACTTCAGTTATAACATCAACTGGTCCACATTTATAAGTTTGGCGACTAGGGTCAATACCATCTTTCGCACAAATAGATGCAGGTGTGCTGATGTTGGAAGACCTTGATTGCATGAAACAATCTGAAGAAGCATCAAAAATGGAATCAAATAGTGGGGGTCCTGATAAGAGTTTATATTTGCTTGGACTAATCTATTTTCTCCTAGCTGATTTCTGGGTGCAGATTTTTTCATGTGGACTGTGACTCAAGCCTGGTAGATTAGTAGAAGCTGATCCCAATTTTTCGGAGATTCTGAAACATATATATATATATTATTTATTTATTTATTATGTAGATACACCACATACCATACGAACAGCCGTCAAGTGTGCTAGGAATTCTCAGTGGATACTGTTAACCTGCACTTGGCTACCTTATCAAATTTTTAGCAACCCTACTTACACGTTCTATCCATCACCTGTTAGATCACAGTCTTACCAACAGACCAAAAGGACAGCGTTCCAAAATGGCAGAACAATATAACCTCTTAAAGTATCTACGGAATTTATTCTCACTACGTGCTTGCCACACGTAGTGTTCCATTAAAGGAGATGCTTTTTCATTAATTATTGCAGCGGTGTTTTAAGATCGTGTCGAAGGTAAACTGGCCACAATATATCACACATAAAACTCACATTATTTACATGAAAATCAGTAAATCAAATGTCATCAATTCACACCCATTTTTCTGGAGAAAACAAAGGCGGTATCCTTGTAACCTGCGTAAAAGCACGCCTGAACGATTTAGACAGAAACATTTTGTCAGGCAGGTTCGATGTTAGCGGTATGTTCTCTGCTTTTTTATGCCTCGTCTTATTTTTGAAAAGCCTAATTGACAATCAGGTGGAACTTATTAATATTCGGCTTTTCTACCCACAGCACACCACTGGTCGATGAACAATTGCACTTAATGTTACTACTTATATTTATACGATTTATTGTATTGCACTTCATTCCATTAGGTGTGTCACTTATACGTAGATACCTAAAGCAGCTCGATAGTAACACTTTTCCAGTTTATACGAACCACTTGAATTGTGCATGATAACATGGTTGTTGTTTTCAGCGAACTGCTGGATTTATAATTCCTGTTCATCAACCAGAGTATTCTTGATCACTCCCCTCAGCTATTTGCTCTCACTATCACTAAGTGAGCATTTTCCTTTACTACTGCTATTACTGTCATTTATATTATTATTCCTATTTATACTACTACTATTACTACTACTATTACTACTATTATTGCCAACGCTACTACTACTGCTACTATTAATACTACGGCTAATATTACTACCTTCACTACTACTACTGCTATACATTTTACAACTACTACTAATAATATTTCTGCTACTATTACTATTATGACTACGACTAGGATTGTGCTATTAAAATGACTACTTGCTGAATGTAGGTTTGAATAAATTTCATAAAACCGCTGCTTATGAAAGAAGTTACTTGGTGCCTGACTAGCGCTAGAACTGGTTCAGTTTCTCTATAACTTTACTCGTGGTCCATATGGCAATTATGTGCCATAAATAAGTCACACAACTGTACTTCAAACATCACAACAACTACTACGTGGTCTGGCAAGTTTTGCTTTTGTAGCTGTTTGGCGCAGTGGTAAGTACTTCTACCGGTAAGCAATGCATCTCGTGTATAAAATCCTGTATGCATATTTTCTCCGGAAGTGTTTAAATGGGTACACAACTGTTCGTGGAGTTCATTGTTGAGGTAGAAACGCTCGAAGCTAATCAGCAACATGGTTGCCGAGAGTGGAAGCTCACTTCTTGATAATACTATGCAACACGACTTTGGTTTCTTGGTTCCAAGTGTGATGTGAAACATAAACAAAAACATGCCTAGTATTTATAAACTTTGCTTTTATGACCAAACATTATGATCAAACAATTTAAAATTTAAACAGTCAATCCAAAAAAATGATTTTATGCGAAATGTTTATTCCAATTGCCATAGCTGTTGTGCATGTAGCAGCATGGATTTATTCAAATATAGTCAAAGTAAGTGAATGGTATTCGTAAATAGGCAGCATTTCCGGCTTTGCAGCTGTAGTACAAATGGCTTTCTCGAGGATTGCTACAAACATAATCCCTTATCATGTTTTCGTAATACTGCCCTTGGTAACGAAATGCAAAACACATATTATCCTGGTGAAGCCGCTCGCCTTGCTCTTCTGAATATGCTTCCATGTTCTCATTGAAATTATTGAGATGAGCATCCAGAATATACTTTTTGAGGGACTTACTGCATTCCACCGTGCATAGTTCCTGCTGCGAGCCTTAAGTAACTGCTAATATATTTCGGTTTTGTGATTGCCCAGAAAATCGTGAGCCAGTGCATCGAAACTGGTGCTAGTGGCTTGCTCTGTCTTAAGCTTTTCCTCTAATTCAGCACATTTGATTATCCTTATCCGTTGTCCGACGAATATACCAGCTTTACCTTTGCCTCTGCTAGCTGTGGAAAGAAAAGTTGAAGCTACTTGATGGTTGTTGCTTCCCTTTCTAGAATCCCGTTAGTGACGTTTCAATTGACCCTTGACTTGTACACGTTAATCCAACAAGTTCCACATTTTGAGCCCAGACATTAGAAGTGCAGCATTGAACTTGCTATGACTAAAGTCGCTAACCATATTGGTGAGGTCATTTTGATTAGGTATGCATTGATTTCTCGCCTCAGCTACAGTGACGAAATCTCTACTCTGCGTCTGTAGAATCTCGCCCGCTGTCGGACTTTGTGTCCACTTCTGAAGAAGGCTGTTTCCTCTCTGGTGAAGCATCAGTGTGGAGATGGCGGCGATGGATGAAGTAATGGTTAGCACAAACACACAAACATACCTGTATATTTAGCATGTGCACCGCATGTCTATGGGACGCACAATACCAATTCCAAAGCGGTGAGCTCTTTGCCCGTGTCGGATTACTTCCAAGCAACCATCTTAAACCTGTTTTTACGTTGTAATTTTACGCGCGCATGAGCAACGTTGTTTCGGCTATATCACTACGGGTGCACTTTGGCAAAAAGTATCGAAAGACCAGGCATGCGCGCATTGTTGTAGCTAGATGAATGTGGGAAAACGTCTAGCGTAAGCTCTTCAGACGACTGAACGAATGCTTGGTTTGTTACTGGCCGATAGAGGCACTAGCTACTTCGCATCTCTCAGTGACATGAACAATGAACAATGAATTTATACGGGTTAAGAATCGTTGCTTTACAAGTCCCGTTAGATAGTTGGTGGGGATATCAACATAACAATAATGATGATAAGGATAGTTAAATAGTTAATACTTTAAATATGCAAATAAGGACTTATCGTTTGCTTCGCCGTAGTCCTGCGATCCTCTTAGATTCACAGCACCCACAGTTAACAACAAATTATTCCACGGTATACTCAAGGTGTAGGATGGAGACGTATTGTTAAGTGACAAAGTGTAAGTGGAGGAGTGCATCGTCCAACCGTCTTTTAAATACTGTTAGTGTCGGTGCAGAGACGAACGATTCTGAGAGAGCATTCCACGGGTGACAGACACGAATGGAAAAGAAATTTCTGCGGCACTCTAGATGACTGTATTGTTCTGCGAGTTTTAATGAGCGGCCCCTCAGGTTTGTATTGCTGCTGAGTTGCAGTAAAGGGCGACACACATGATGTGGGTCTCGCAGAATCAAGTATGCCATAATCAGGTCGCCTCGTAGTCTGCGATAGCTTCCACTGAACAATCCCAGTTGTTGCAACCTCTCCTGGTAGGAAAATTGCGCATTCCAATTAAGATTTTAGATGCCCGGCATTGTGGCTGCTCCAGTGCATTAAGGTCGTGTTTCAGCCATAGATGCCAAACTTGAAGTGAGTATTAAACATGGGGGCGAACATACGCACTGAGCATTTGTCGAAATATGGAGCTGTTTATTTGTCCAAACGCCCGCCTCAACAGCCCCACGTGTTGGTTCCCGTTCTTCGAGGCATTGTCGGATTGCCTGGAGCAACCCAAGTCATCTTGAACCAGGATAACCAAGTCATGTTCGAGAGATGATTGTTGTAGTATATTCGTTCCGAGTCGGTATGAATAGCTGCTCTGATGTCGGATGGAAAGCACCTTGCATTTACTGACGTTGAAATACAATGAGTTTTGGGTCGACCATTGATACACCGTATCTAAATCACTCTGAATCACATGTTGGTCGGTGTTCACGTGGATCCTGCGCCAGATCTTGATATCGTCGGCAAACATTAGGAAGTTTGAAGCGATTCCCTGTGCAAGGTCATTAATAAACACCAAAAACAAGCGTGGACCTAGAATTGGGCCTTGCGGCACACCACACTCGACTTGTATGGGGACCGATAAAGAGCTTCATACTCTGACCACTAATTGCTGTCGAAGTAGCAAGTTGGCCATACAGCTTAAAAGAGGGTCTCCGATCTCGTAATGCTGCAGCTTGGATAGTGGTATTCGATGGTCTAGACGATCGAAGGCCTTGGAAAAAGCAAGGTAGACCACGTCAACACCTTCTCCAGCGTCAGCTGCCACGGTCCAAGGTTGCAGTTTTCCAGATGGCACACCAATGCATCGGCAACTATGGATTCCATGACCTTGGAGAGTATAGGAATAATAGATACTGGGCGGTAGTTGGAGTAGTCAATACTGCTCCCACCTTTGTGAATCGGGATTATTATTTCAAGCTTCCACATGGCGGGGACTTGGTTCTGGTCTAAGCAGCGCTGGAAAAACTGAGCTAGAAGTCCTGCCAGTTGGCTTGTTGCTGCTCCCAATGCCTCTGGACGAATGGTGTCGACACCCAGCGAGCTGTGTTTGCGTGGAGCCATCAGCTTTTGTAATATAGTCACCGCGGTCAATGTGATGTGCGTTAGTCCTGGCGAGCAGAAGACAAAGCTTAGTAGATCGCTTGGTGGCAAGACTCTTTGAAACATGGTGGCGTATTGCATCTGCAGCGCGTTTGCTGCTTCCACAGCCGTTCTTATTGAGCCATCAGCCGTCTTGATTGGAGGAAATCCTTGCCTCACCTTTCGTAGGCTATTAACGTGCTTGTACAGCAGTAAGTGGTTAGCATTAAATGTTTTGGCAATTTTGTGCTGATAAGCGGCTTTGTCTTCTCTTAGCAGTTTAGTGCAGTGGTTAATGGGGCTCCGTAGTTGTCCCAAGTTTCTGGTGCTGGAGCTTCTCTGTACGCTCGCCATGCTGCGTTGCGTACTGTCATCCATTTTTGAGTTCTGCTCCTAACGAAAGAAACTGATTTGCACTTATTGCAAGCTTTTATCACTGAAGTCTGTGCAATTAGCTTACTGAGTTTTTTGACGAACTCAAGCCAGGCGACTTCTAGGGGTTCTTCTTCGAAGAATAACCATGTTGTGGCGCCGACGAGCTGGGCGAGTCGGTCGCACCTTGTGATTGTTCGCACAGTCTCATCGTTATCATTCAGATATTCTGCATAGCAGACGAAATTGCAGCTGATGACTGCGTGATCAATGCGA
Source organism: Dicrocoelium dendriticum (assembly GCA_944474145.2). Lineage (NCBI taxonomy): Eukaryota > Metazoa > Platyhelminthes > Trematoda > Plagiorchiida > Dicrocoeliidae > Dicrocoelium > Dicrocoelium dendriticum. Next base: position 20,391 of record CALYDF020000525.1, on the reverse strand, counting down.
CCCAACAGGCAGTCCAAAACCAACGCGTCAATCATGTGCTCCTTGTTGGTAAGCACAATATCCAGCACAGACGACCTGTTACCAGTTCTGAACCGAGTGGGCAAATGATGTGATGGTAAAGAGGAATAGTAGTTAAAAAATCTTGTAGATCGGTTTTGAATTGTTCTCCGATCGTGAAAGGGGCTTCTAAACAATTCACCTTGAAATCACCCATGATAAGAATGTGAGTGTACTTTTGTTGTAAACTGCATCTTAAAGCATCCGCTAGGTGGTAGTCGGTTTCGGGTGTTGAGTAAGGGGCGCGGTACAACAAGATAATATGGCAAGCGTCCCTGCCTTTTAACTGCAACCGGCACCAAAGAAAGTCGGGGAACTGCGAGTCTGAATCCTCCACGGCTTCGCACTGTAAGCCGTTTCGGTAGTACAGGATTACCCCTCCTCCTTTTGTGAGCCTGTCGTTTCGGATCAGCGACATGCCGGGTAGCGAAACTTCAGCGTCCGTCATTTCCGTGTGCAAACTTGTCACGGTGATACCTATGACATCATACGAGCCGGAAGCTTGGCGGTCTTTCAGTTCAGCCATTTTGTTAGAAAGACTCTGAGCATTCGCATACAAACAGGCCAGCTTTTGGTCTCTAGGAGCTCACAGAGGGGTAAGAGCGGTCACGTGTGGGAGAATGCCGAATGATGGGAGGTCGGCAGTTACTCGTTCTTTTATGCGTCAATGATACCTCGTTTGCAACTTGATAGGGCCAAGGTGCGTCCCAGCATTTGTTTGGACCAACATCAGAGTCAAGTTAAGCAGCAGTCAAGTTACGCTTTTGTACATTCGTCGGTATGCTTGATGCATCAGTTGATTTAATATTTGAGCTGTGCAAAGTGTTTGCGACCTTTAACCGAATTTCGGAATTAAGATGTTTCCGATTTCTCCGTCAGAGATCCAAAACATCCTCTGCTTGATGCTCTTACTGAACCACAAGTTTTAGGATTCTACGGCCGCATCCTCTATAATTTGGTTAGAGAGATATCCTGGTGAGCGCTAGTGTCACAACATTATCCAATTAAGTGTTTCACAAATAAACCGCCACTGTTCTAAATCGTGCTTTCCGGTCTCTTGAACATCGTTAGAAGGATGTTCTGGCACGCCGTGCATGAAGATTGTGTTTAGGCGGTCTTGCTTGCTGTGCCCCTCTTCGGTGTTTCGTTTTGGTTGTCGCGCGCACCAAGTGACAATAGGGTAGAAAAGTATCCCACATGATCCGTGTTTTAGCGCGCTTGCGGAGAGCAAAACGTTTTCTTCGTCAAGGGGGATTCCAGAGTTACTCGAATAAGTCTGGGTTCGCCATAGTGTGGCGAGTTCGGAAGATAATTGATTCGTAACAAATTTATGGGCTTGGCTTTGATACACATCTGCATACACAATGAGTTCCATTGGTCTTGGTCGTCTGATAACTTATCCCGCAATGTGATGGCGGTAGATTCAGGGACATTTGCGCATACAACATTCCGGGCGGTGTTGTTGGATCCCTTTTTCGTCGATCTACAAGGTATGGTACTCATTTGTCCTGGCTCGTTGACAAGTAATTGTTTGCTGTTTTCTCCCTATTCGCGTTAACGGTGTTTACAATGGAAGAGGACGCAACGGCGGCCTCTCGGTTGACCCTTGCAGCAATAGCTGCTTAGTAACCGATATGCTGGGAGGCTTAGTCTCGACAAGAGATATTTGAGCCACAGGTACCAAACGTTAGTGTTTGGCCGCTTCATCTTTGTTACTGCTAGATGTCAGGTCTAATGGAATTTGCTTAACCAGACGTTTTGAATGATGCCTGGTTTTCGTTATCGTGAGTATTGTTTGATTCACTTAGATACAGTCTGTTTTCGCCCGGCGGTCTACCAAATTTGGAGAAGACATTGATGGAGAGGTGGGTGAGTGCGGTTCAGGTGAAGGGGATTGTTTAGCATGTCGTTGCTTATAAGCCGCTACGCTTCTTTCGTGCATACTCGCACCCATTAAAGTAATCTTATTGTGGATCCTCTGCTCTGCTTCTGTGTTTAAACGGTTGCATTTCTCAACTAGGATAAGCAAGCACTTAACAAGGGGATGGTGGAACACGTAGTACAGAACCAAAATGCATCTTGGGAGCTATGTCGCTCCCGTAACTCTTGTTGGGACACTTTTGCACATTTCGCATGGTACCATTCAAACAGTGCGAACAAGCTAGACCGATTTTTACTACCCGATGACATTCTTCTAACCCGCAAATGCCTTTCGATGGGAGTCTCTTCGGTTTCGCCTTTCTGCCATTCAATTTTGTGTCGTTACCTGACCCACTGGGTTGGTTAGCGTTCTGTACTTTTAAAGTTTTGAGAGCAGCGCACATCGGTCAGGCGAGCGTAGTGGTTGCAAGGTCAAATGAGCGGTCGGCGTGGTCTCGCGGTCCGTGCGATGGGTTATGCAGCCGCACTGGCTGACAAGGTCACAAGGAATGGCGAGTGACTGGAACCTGAACAGAGCGCTGTACACAGATTGACAGATCACAGATTCTTTCACAGCTGTGCTGAGAAACACTGGATCGGAATACGCTTAGGCTTTTCGGCCTGCCTCGCGAATTCTGTATAAAATGGTATCACACAGAAGGGCAATCGGCTAAATATGACTGAAATAAACGCTTGCGCTTGATCACAGATGTCAGTGAAAACGGCTAGTGATAGCACAGCCTCTAATCGTAGAAGATCTTTCCACGTATGATGGATCACTGTGTAGGGCTGGTAAATCCGGTTCGAATGAGCGTACAGTGACAACGCTGCGAGGAGATGGATAGAGGATAGAATGGAATAATCCAAATGAACCAGGAGCACGCACGTCACGCGTGTGTGAGGATGACCTTGACGCATTATCGTATAGTCGAAGAATACGGTGATTTCACTACGTTAAGTTGAATTTGCATAAGATTGCCTGAAAGTCTCAAAAATTATGGTCTCACCTCACTTATCGGTCCAAAGAATGTTAGCTGAAAATGTCACTAGGTAATTAACTTAGTGAACGGTGCACATATATTTTACCAGACTACGCATGCAAAACATCGTGTTTCACACTGGGGACTCTATCTTCAGTGCTGTTATTTGTTGTGAGCGCTGAGCTCAATAATAATATTTCGAGGCCAAGATGCAATACGTTACTCAGTAGCGCTGGATACATATGCAGGCTGATTTGGGTTGCTCAGCACAAGCTGAGAATGCCTCAAAGGCCGCGAACCAACACACGTGGATACTGTGGAACGCATTCGGGTGGTTTGACCTATCTAACCTCCCGCAGATGCTTAACCCCTACTTGCAGCCTCATGTGGAATACGCTACCAGCCATGACATTAGAAGAAGTTTGCAGCGCACGAAACACCACTGCGGAGATCCTCTAAACATATAAAAGGGTTGTTCCCTTTTACATTTCAAGTTACGTTGAGAGCCCTATGCTAAGGAGCGGTCAGTATCAGCTTCTGTGTGGTGACCTAATAGTGGCTTGCCAGATTTTGAAGAATCTCAACCAAGTCTGCTGCCACTTAAGTAACATAGTCACGACACGAGCTAATTGATGACCAGTTGAGTTAGCCACGCAATAATACCTGTAAGAATGTCTCCGAATGTTTTCCTCCCTTTGTGTATGCCAGCCTTGGGACGCCCTTTCTAATTACATTATTTCTGCCTCCACTTTATCAGTTGTCACAAAATGTCTTCAAGTTTCCCTAAACTAGGAGTGTCCGGACTTTCCACAAGGAAAGCCACATTTCGCAAAGTAAAAATATGTCGGGCCATATTTAGTCAGACATTTAGATAATAACCAAAAATTAGATGATATAAATATTTTATTGCACCTTTTCTAGGGTGCAGGGTCAGTTCAGTCTCAAAAGCACTGGTATTGATACGCAAGATATCACATAGGTGACAGTCACTTAGTCTGGTCCTCACAGAGTTCTATTAAATTGCATGCTTAGAATGTCTTCTCACGCAGTGTGTCGAGCCGAATAAGCCGATCATTTTCCTAGCAAATGTCCGAGTTTCTTGGAATCTGTCTTTATTTAGCTGGCATTAAAAGTTGATGAGAGATAGCCATTGTACTCATTAAGTCTTTAATTGTTGGTAGTTTGTATGGTCGTGTGTACGGAAAAAATCCGAGCTTGCATTTATTATCTTATGAGAAGTTCGCGATTAAAATATTAACGGGGTCCGCATTTCGCCCACGGGTCGGAATTTGGACAACCCTGCCCTAACCCACTTACATTATGAGCTACAGCCTGTGAGTCTCCACATAAGATCTAGTGTGACAAGCGTTGCACAACCTACAAAATCGAGGTGGGATCGCTTACGCATACCACTGTGTGGACACTAAACTGAGTGCACCAAAAGGTATCTTTCTATCACTTTGTTTTTACACCATTTCGTGGTTCTTATTCTGGCCATCCTACGGGACTTGTTAAGCACCTGCTAGTTTACCCTAATACTTCATTGTTCCATCATGCAAATCACATGTTTTAGCTGGGGTACTATTGCAATGCTTAACTTACCACAGAGTCGGTAAGGGTGATTCCGTTTATTTAGAGAAATAATTGTGAACAATGGCAAGTGCACTCACTCGTCGAACTTACGATTGAAACGTAAAGGGTTGAAGCTGAAGGATAATTATTTTGTTCAGTCCCGTCGTGTTTGTAGAAAGTACTTCTAACACACTCCTTCATACCGAAAGGTCAAACCATTCAGCCAACAGTTAATGTTTTCACACAGCCAGCTCATTAATTCCTTAGGAGACGCCATGTGACCGCTGACGCGTCCTGCTTTTAGGCGATTTATGTCGCATCGTTTTGGGTTGGATTCATCTACTGATTCAAAGCAATGGACGATATTTTCATACAAACATCAAGAAAGCAGCTATCATGATACATCCGATAGCATAAAATGGAACTTGGTATTGGAATCGTTCAACCTCTCCATTCAGTTCGCATAAGTCACTTGAAAGGGGAGGAAAAACCAGCGGATCATTTGAACCATCTAAAGATCTTGCGTAGGAAGGGCGAACAAGTGAAAAACAAGGTGCTGCTGAACTCCCCATCAAGCGGGTGAACAACACCACTATTCATCATGGTGATGAAATTGAGGTTTGCGTGACGCGTTCGCTAAAACGTAAACAATGAAATGAAGATAGACGACCGTATTGTCCGATCATGGAAGTTTGATGCCGGGGGGCCACGGGAAACAAAGTCTAAAGGGTTGCGAAAGTGTAATTAGATGAACGTTAAGAAAAGATGGCACAACAAATTGGGTACTTGCGCTACGGAAGATAATCTAAAGGCGCTCATTTTGATTGTAGAGTAAAATATTATATTAAGTAACGAATAGAACCAAAGGAATAAGTAGATGTACCCGAGAAACGCAATGGAATAAGTGAGGAATTCGGAAAGATGCATCAGCAGCTTGACCGTTCCCTTACTTCACTGTCGTACAATGATGCAACTACTTCAACTTTGTATAAGATACTTTAACTAAGATGCTTTACCGCTGCAAGAATGACGTGTGAACATTTGTGTACCTTCGAAACTGAATCATGGCCGCTAGGCTGCAGCTGCAACTGCCTCGAATGTTCTCAGCTGCCGCGACGGATGCATTTTCATCTTGCTACTTTACTGGTAATTCACCTATGCAGCCAGCTATCAAATCAGCCATGTAGTGAGTAGCCTTCAATGTGACTTTCGTTCAAGCTGTATACCCAGAGAGTACTTTTTAGTAAATTGACGTTCCCTGCAACCAACGCGAAAATACTACATCTAGAGAAACCGCAAATTAATTACTCAACCGTAACCTATTGGTCGTTTAAATATGTCGCCTGAAGAGCTAAGTGAACGAGGAGAGGTTGAGACCGTGTCATGAAATGAGTCACAAAATAAAGCTATTTCAGAAACCCACCTCACGCTGGTTTACGAACTGCTAAAAATGCAATGGAACTCACTTTTACACGAACGCAGTCAAGGGAATTTGAGTAGCGTAAGCTAAATTCATACCCTCATCAACTGCCTAGAAATGCTTTATACGACGATTTCGTCCTTCCGCGTATCGGTAGTCCGCTTTCCATCTAACTTCTGTGGGCTCAGAATCCAGTGTCCTACTGTTATCAGTTCTTGCTCAAAACCGCTGCGCAACCGCAACGACAACGGGGCACAGCAAGTGCCGAAATGGCCAATTTTATACATATATATATATATATTTGCAAAGGGCTACGAATAGACATAATGCCATCAGAAACCATGGGATTCAAACGAAGGTACAGAATTAGTAAAAGAAAACACAACACAACAATGTCCATCGTTTCGTCAGAGGGCGAGATACTACCCGGTTGCCCAAACCGAAGTAGGGTGTTGACTTAGGGGACACCATCCCGAGCCTTTGGCTGAATAGCCTGTCCGCAAGGCAGCGGAGCGAATTCAGGGAATCGCGCCCATTGGGAGCCGTTGACTGATTGCTCAATTCATATGCCTTTCTTTTGTTCCTTTGTCAAACAGGGGCCGAATGCTCCGTAGAACTACAGCATAACGTTGCTGGAATACAATGCTTCCCCAGGATGAAGCAAGGGGTAGTGACTTTATTTAGTGGCGAGTCACGTCCGCCACGTCACAGTGTTGTTAAACGGATATATGTGGCTTTTTATTTGGAGAACGCTTGCCAGGCGAAAACCTACCACGTCCTACTAGATATACTGCTCACTTTCTGTTTATATGTTTGTACTGCTGCGTTGTTTCGCCTGTGAGACTGCTCAACCATGAACCCAAACAATCGAAGGAAGACAAAAATCAAAGACTCGGTAAAGAGGGTATTTGCTATAGAATATTTCATCTATATTCTTTGACGAACAATACATAGTAATTGGGAAGCATGGTCATCCGATCTTCGGCGTCTGGTCCTCAGCCAATTTGAGCGAGTTGCGTTCCACTGGTTTGCCATATTTGGCAGAATCGTTCGCCTCCGCGTTCGATTGCACTCAAACCCTGGACATCGGCTTGAATTCGCTGGTTAATCAATTCTCGCCTGATTCCCAATTGCGACAGAACAGGCGACCGCGGATTCTCGCGCGTAACGCGTGGCCTACACACTCAGCTGACCTGCTCTTCGGCAAGCTGACGCGCACTGTAGCCACCACGTGGAGTTGCCATCTTGTGCGTGCACAATGACTCCGCTTGTGTCTTTATGTAGTTATACATGTTAATGCAGTGCATAGGGCAGGGTAGCGTCCTGGTAACAAACTCACCAAGTAGCGGTCAGATGGAATGTGTAATGTTGAGGATTCCAAAAAGGATGAAACAGTCGTAAAGTTTGTTTCCGAAAGGTTGACGCTTGTCTGACTGAGACTACCTGATCAACCAAGTTGAATTCACTTTATTCTCACACCAAGCTCAGTTATTTCAGAGCCACGGAGACCGCATACTAGTTGTCACAATCCTAAACCTAAAACATCGTACCAAGAATTGCTACCTTAAACGCGGGGAAATTTGCAAATAAAGCGGTGTCCGTAATTTTTGTGTCACTTTTGTTATAGACAGGAAGTGAAAAGGTCTCTGTATTAAACGGAAGTGTTTTCTTAGTAATTGAAGTGATCTCAGAATAGAAGCTACTTTTACTCTGGGAGCAATACCCTACTTTCCTTCCGGTAGAGTAAGGTACGTATAATGTTTATTGCCCCTGAACAGTCCACATCTGTTTGATAATGGTAGGTGGTGAGCTTATACCAGAACAAATTGGGAGTAACGAATGTACACTTTCAATGTGAGACAGACGGTTCCTTCCGCAGCACCGCACAAAATGGTTTGTAGGACTAAAGCGTTGTCAAGAAGCAGGGCAATTAATTTTGAGTGCAAAGTTAACAATAGGTAAAGTATAATGATTTGTTTCTATGACGACCTAACTCTCATCCACTGCATCCTGTCTACTGCTGAGGGCCGTTAGAAGTATAGTCACCAGTGTGTCTCCTACGGTCATTTACCATCTGCTTGTACCCAAGCTATCGACATTTTCTCGTCCCGGATCATTGAACTGTGGCTGTGCGTTTATGCGTTGTGGAATGAAATTTAATCCTCACTGGTTGAGGAGGACGTTGTATTCTTAAGGCTAGATAGTTTAAAAATGATGTACTGTCTTGGTATATATCCGAAATTATGCGAATCAATTTAACTAAAATCGATGGATGCTCTTTTATAGAAGACTGATGTTGGTGTGGCTTATCCTACAGTAGGTAATCAGCTTCCAAGAAGCTGAATCTCGCGTGTACATAAAGCAACATTTGAAATTAAATTCATAAGTAAATAAGTAAAGTTTTGTTCTCGACAATGCGAGGCACAACATTAAAGGCACGATCATGTAAAACTAACATAGTGTGATCAAAAAGGTACCAAAATCATGCTTGGCTTATCAGTGAATGTAGGTGTATGGGTGTATATACGTATGTAATTTTGTATGAGTGCCGCATCCTGAGGCTGATGTTGCATTCATGATGCTTCTTCACTGCAGTTGGGCTAAATCAACTTATACTTAAACTAGGTCTTTTTAAGCTGGATAAATTTCATTCCACTTTATTTGGTTTGTTCTGCGTATCGGAATAATCCTTTATTAACTGGCCACGTTGCTTTTGCTAATCGTGGTTTTCTTCGTTAACTTTATTGCGTTTGTAGCCTTCGTTGAGTAACTTCTGGACATTTTGTACTTATCGCGAAGTCGTTGTTAACCAACTTATTTCGTGTGCTAATTTAGGAAAGAGTTACGTCTGCATAACCTCATTCTTTAATGGATATATTTTTTTGATAATGTCATTTCAAGTGATTGGCTGTTGTTTTACATCCCAGGTGTGGCTGCGCTTGCTTTGCACGTTGACAAGGTGCTTAGCCCTCTGTTATTCACTACCTCGTCCATACTGGCTCCAGGAGACAGTTGGTCGTTGCTGGATGGGACGGGGTGCACGATCCTTGTGGCTGTGTTAGGCTCAAACAGTGGTTCCATGCACTCAGTGTGGAGCGGACCAATTTCCAGCCACACCTTGTGTGCGCTTGATTCCTCAAATACAGCGTGCTTGTGTTTGCCTGTGAAGGAGCGTGGGTCGGCTCCGTTGATGAAACGTGGCTCCTATCCACATGCCTCCCGGTCTTATTCCTTCGGGTTTACACTGGATATGGGGTGTGCGGATGGAACTGTGAGTGGTGCAGCGCGAGCCACCCATGTTCCCTCCGCAGGCACAGGCGTCTTGTGGCCGGGCACAGTGACAAGCAAATCCAAAATCGGAGGCCGCCAACTAATTGTGTATGAATCTAGCTATGTAGCTTATGTGTTTGAATGTGCAGCAGCATCTTGGACTATTTGTTATCGTCAGGGATGTGAGAATAAGCGACTGATGTCCGTGGTTTGGATAACCTTTTCCGGATATCCACAGGGTAGTGAATTTATCTTGTGGCGAGTCACATCTGCCACGTCACAGTGTTACTAAGCAGATATTCGTGGCTTTTTATAGGGAGAACGCTTGCCAAGCAAAAGCCCAGCACGTCGTGGAACATTGCCGCCGAACCATTCTTTGGAACGGGTTAAATTCGAACCACCCAGCTGGCACGACGTGTAGGTTGTTAGGCTAGCCATCCAGTTAGGTAAATCCAAAACAATCAATTAATGGAATTTTAGCTAGGTTTCATGTGTAGTTTAGTGAGAGGAAGCATGCCCGCAAATTTGTTGATTGTTGAAAACAAACGTGCCATCGGAGAACAAGTGAGGTAGAGCAAAACTCATTTAACCTCCTGTGGGTGTAAGTAACGTTCGCTTGTGAGCTATTAACTCACCATTTCTTAGATAACTGGGAATTAGGACAAGTAACTGATTTAGATGAAGCGCGTGCTTTCTCTACACTACTGGATACTCTGTGCCTGAGTGCACTTTGCTCTGACGCTTGGGCGTCATCTTATTCACTAAGTCAGATTCGGGTACTCCTCATTCAAGCTTTTATAACGCACACAATGCAAAAGAAGCGCTATCGATTTTTCATTTCAAATAATTGTTGGCATACATGTGTATAACTTTTCCAGGCAGCGCTTATCTCAGAAGGGTGACTCCTAGTCTAATTGCTTGTCCAAAAACCTGCTCTTCATTCGAGCATAGCTAACATGGAACGCCCATACAACTTACGTCATTTTGACCACAACACAAACACCTTTCAGGAAACGTCTTGACGACGCACTATTTAACTTGCATTATGGGATATACGGTTTCACTCAGAGGAAGAAATGACTCAAAATAAACCATGTGCTCACCCGACATTTCCGTAATATAGCAGTGAGGAAACCTACATCCGTGTCCATGTGAATAGATTGACGAGTTAATTACAACCAGAATTTCTTCTTTTTTCATAGTCATATTTTAGCTTTTATTTCAAATCCCTCATTCAGCTCATCCTACGAGACTTGTGATGTAATCGATTTTTCGTCCGTCATATACCATTGTTCAGTTTTCCATGTAGGAACGGGTATAATTCAGTTGCTCCATTAGCACTGATGAATGACATGGATCAAAAGAGCCTAGGACTACGTGACCAGGTATGTTGGTGATAAATTCACCCTTCCCGAATGTACGGTGTTAGAAATCATTAATACACATAATCAAAGAACATCCGTAACTGATGGGAATATGTTCAGAAAAATGACGACATACTCATGTTTCATACGAAGGAATCCTAAGGATATTTTTGATAACTTTGTCAGTTGAGTTTGACAAAACCCCTAAACAAATGAATAACCTATTTTCTTTTACGAGTTCATTGGTTAGAAGGCCTCGACGTGCTCTGTATATGCGGAAGATGGCGGCTACATAGGTGCACGGGTTTACCTCCCAATAGGATCCGCCATGAAATTATTAGTTCATTTTGATTCGCAAAACAGGTTTGATTAGCATCCAAAAAATATTGCAGCCTGATGGTGGGTATATCCAGTAGAACTCTACTGTGTCGATCTTGGCTTGCAGGCTGACCGTACAGCCTAGGTGGGAGACGGGTGCAGACCAACTTTTCCCCTTTACTTTTAGCTGAATTGAAGACTGTGGATATATGTAACAACATAAGCAGCCCACCTCGATGTTTGCATATGGGGAGCCTAGTTGAGTGCTTGTAAATTCATGTTATCTCTGTGCTCGTTAACCGGGTCTTGTGTGCGCACTATACGCCGTTGCAGCACCAACTTGGGCGCAATCGCGAGGTGGCCAGTCCATGACATAGCACAGATGAATGAAGAAATTGACTGAAACACTTGGTCACGCCTCGGGATGCTCCACGCCAATGGTTGGACACCCTCTCAGATATGACGCAGTCGCACAGTCAGTGGCGTTCATGGATTCAGTTTTGCATTTGGTTATTAATTGCTGTTCCACTCTAATTAGGTTAACGCACTTCCTACATAGTTTACTTTTCTCTACATTATATTCCCATCCAACCCCAATAACTTACCGGTGTTATTTATCGTTATATTTACCGTGTGATTTGTGGCAGCTGGATCCACCGCACTTCGGTGCACGGATCATAGTTGATCTACCGAACTGAACTGCATTGAACTGCAATCCACGATGAGTAATTCTTATTTTACCGAACCGAGGAGCAGGAGTCTTCTGTCACCGCATGCCTGTATCAATCAAAATATATCGTAAAGTGAGGCCAAACCATAACCCTCCAATACACATTAATTTGTTGTTCATCTACAGCTTATATTGGTGGTGAAACACGGTTTTTGTGGCTGATGGAGTGCCGTCAGCATAATCATCATCCTCTAAAGCAGTACATCAGTTAATTGTACCGATATTTCTCTGTCGTGCAAACTCGTTGAGTTACGGAAGGAAGAACATTAAGAGGGAGGAGAAGGGTAACTTAAGTAAAATCCTAATGTTATAAACAAACATTCAGTGTCAAGACGCGTACAGCTGATCAACAACATCCAGTCGCAAACAGCTGGTTACCGTACGAAGATAAGGCGGCATCGGCGAGACAGCTTCCTTGCTGTTTTTGTGGCCCTGCGTCATAATCAGCCAATACCCCGCATATAGCGCCAAACTCACTTTAAACAGACAGTCCGGATAGGGACTACAGCAGACGCGTTACTGGGGTCGACTGCGAGCCGTGTCCTGCGAAGTAGCATGCAAAGTTCAAGGTGTGTCACGTGGACTTCAGCCGGGAGAGCGAGACGGACCGACGGCACCGAGTTTGGTCGTCAGTGAATTCATTTCCCGCTACCAAGTCAACTATTGTCTACCTCGAGATTTGCGCTACCCTTTACTTAACAAACAAAACAACGCCCTCTTGGATAAGCGGTGATCGGGCACATGTGGTACATGCCCAACTCAACACAAGTGATTCTGTGCTATCTGTTTTTCTAAGGAAACAGCTTGGGTATCATTGCCTAGCACTTGCCTACGCCGATCGTCGTTGCGGACACGCTGGTGCCACCCGACACAAACACTGCTACGCAGACAACGAAGAGCAAAAGACTTCAAGGTGCCTCAGGTCCTTAGATCAAAGGGACCATATGTCACTCACGTTGAGTAGGGCAACCGTTACTGTGTTATTATAAACACGACCTATCAAACTGATGGAATACCCTTACTGTCTCCAAAGTTGTCCCAGATTTAACAAGGTTGTTCTAGCTTGACAATGATTGAACTGACTTCAGCCGTATTGCTATCATCGTTGCCGATGAGGTAATTTTCTCACCATCGTGGGTCAAGTGGCTGTAGGTCCTCTAACAGCAACTGGCACTTCGCAGTTTTGCAGCGCATATCAGAAACGGGACCGCTCGTGAGAGATAAAGCTGGGTTAGTTGGGCTGCCTCAACATCGTTAAGTAGCAAGACAAAATCCTCCGCATAATAAAGATAAACCAGTATAATACCAGGCGGCACATCAACGTCCGCAACGGAACACTCCGTGATAGAAAAAAATGAAAAATTGAACTAAAAATTTGGAACAAAGACATAGCTTGACTTATCTTTTACTGCCATGCAAGTTACGAACTGTGCAGTGGATAGTGGTTGGACTCACGTACTTGGACTTCCCTCATGGCGCCCCGGCAGGGCACATAGACTTGAGAGATATGCAGGCAGATTTTTTATAGATTACTGATGAGTAGTTAGAATTTTGGTATAATTCAGTTATATTTTATCCTGGGCACTATCAATCAGCAAGTTTAGGCTAGGCTGGAAAGCACCAGACGTCGGGCGTTTCGAATTTCTGGATATCGCCATTGGTGCAGTTTTTGGTGGACCCCTGCCAGGTTCCGCCCCCGTGACTTCTGGATGCCAGCAGCTAGTGCCAATATGACATGGGTGTCAGCAGCGGACCCGCGTGATGGGTCGGTTTCAATTGTGGCCTCTATGTGGTAGCATGACATTTCGTAATGAACTGAGCGATTTATTATGAATCTAATTTTCCATAATGTCTATCAGCGAATCTCTATTTTCGTTTTGGATAGGATGGGGGCTAATAGCTAGTTGTAACCAACACCCAAAAATCATGGTACTCATAAGATTGCATTGTGGCAGCCTAGCGTCAGTTCTAACAGGTTGAACGAACGAAAGTTAACTTGCAATGAGCTTTCTCATTGAAGCACACCGGTACACTTAAATCCTAGCCTGATTTCCCTTAGGAAGGCAGTGTTACATAGCAAAGAGGATGATGATGGCGGCTGCTTTCCGCCGTGTGACGGCCTGAAGTTTATTCCTGTCAGCATTAGTGAATTAAGTCGAGTTATAGTCAATTTTCATGGCGCGGGTTGTACAGAGAGGTTTGTGATTTTTTGTTACACGATCCTAACATGGTAACATGTTTGTACTTTACTCCATCAGGATTTCAACAGCCTTGTGTGACACTTAAATGTTGTTTCTGCTAAGTTAAACAGCGCTTTTGCAGTTCGCTGCTCAGTTCGTCAGAATTAATGATGCATAGCATGGGTACGTTAGTTTTATTATATCTCTTTACTACATGTTCTATCTCTTTTTCACTTCGTAAACACGCACTTCTAGTTAATTCCTCGAATAATGGTCTCTCGATTTTCATTAAGTAGATAAACTGCAAAATATTGCCTACTGGTTCCGTGGCCGCTAATTGTTGCTAATGAGATTGCTGTTGCGTGCTTGCCGCACCGAGTAATGTTATAGTTTGATTGCTATTGGAATGCCTTTTAAAGCACAGTAATGCACATTTATTGGTTTTCAATCACGGTGTACTGACCACATGGCTCCTTCAAAGTCAAAAATAGTGTATGACGCTCATTAACAATTGAGGATCTCGCATTGAATCACTACAAGCTCTCTAGCCCAGACAGCGTCTCTTAGCTTATAATTTAAGGATATGCAGACGTTCATGATCATATGGTCTAAGGGCGAGGTAATTTGTCCACTCCAATGCCAGTAGTCATCCTGCGTAATCGATTCACTAAAACGTAATCGGTGAATTGTGCTGATACCTATGTCCACAGTAGTTGGCATTTTTGAACTGCCTCGAAATGCTTTACTTTCACTTGGAAAAGACACCATCAAATGTTTGAAAAATCGCAAGTAAATTACTATTAGATTTCTGAAAATAGTTCTATGTGGCTGAATATGGAATGTCGAAACTTTTTCAGAGATAAAACTCTTTACGACTTTAGACGGGGACTTCAGTATATTCCTAGCTGCCCAGTTTGCATGCTCTGGGTTTAGAGAGCTTGTCACAACTAAATAGAACGTCAAGCAACTCAAGTTTGTTAAAATGCGCGGTAAATAATTAATATTTTCCCTATGTTCGCTTCATCATATATAGATAGAGAAGCGCAGATCTGTAAGTTCTGTCTCTCTATTGTTAATTTTCCGTGTCTGATATTTTGACACATCTGGTGTACGAGATAGGTTATAACTGATCAGGTGTTCAGCACCACTAGTGATATAGCAGTTTATAATCAGACTTCCTATTTAAGCGTTCACTTGACACGAACAGTGAGTCAGAATATGTCGAACTTCATACAAAATGTACCGTACTGATTTTTAATGTTGAACCAACGGAGATTGCATATACTGAAGAGACTGCTTCCGTAGCTAATATATCCTCCATTATTTCGACACACCAGACCAAAGAATTACAACATAAAAAACAAAAAGTGGATATGCAAGGCATTTCTTCGGACTGGCCAGAAATCACTCCATTGGCCCTCCATGAGCAGGGTTTTATTGAAAAAACAGAAATTTATTACGCATGTAATCGGTGTCGTTTTACTTGATTCCGAAGTTGCCTGGCTATATTTTCTCGAGTCCACTGATCTCCGTTAAACAGAAGAGATGCGACATGATGCTTTTATTCGGTGCAGCATAGCAAAGTAATAAAATAAATATACTTTTGCTTCGATGGAATCACTATGTCAATTTGGACGCATGTTTTTAATAGCGATATTGTTTTTCGGCAGGTATGACATGCCGACAATAATTGTCAACTGTTAAGGTACAGATCCAGTGCACATGATTGTAATCGTAATTGTTTTGACGTGCAACCGATGTGCTGAATATCGTCGACAGCACCCTAAGTACTGAAGTATTGAGCAATGATGGTATTCAGATTGTTAAGGACATTCGGTACCCGTTGGAAATTGTGTCATTTTTTCCCAAAGCTCATGACTTCTATTAATTATGCATAAGCATAGATTTTTGTGTACATTGTTGACTATGACTATACCTTCCCTATGAAAATCAGTGCGCAATAATATGTTGTTGATGGTGAAATTGCTTTTACACATTGCAGTCAGTAATAAAGGGATGTTTCATACTCTGCACAAACTTAAACGTTGGCGTATCCCAAGAGAGGCACAAGGATAGGTACAAGTAATAAGGAACCAAATTTATATATACGAGCGCTGTGATTACCAGGAATACTAAAGTAATAACATACAGCATAGTTAATCTGATCATTCGGACAGCTTAAAACACAGAAGCAACTCGCATTGTTATAGTATTAATTGGCAATCTTAATTGTCTTGCTTTGGATTGCTAAATAAACAAGGAAATCACTGGGTGTATTCTTGAGCAGAGATTAAAAGGCAGCTCAATGAGGCAGCTTAAGAATCTAATGAACTAGTAATAGCAACAAGTCTTTATTATGGTTTCTCTTCGCATCCTTTCGTAGTTTATCGTAGGTTTAGGACAAACAGCTTCATCAAGTGTAGAGGGAACCGTCAAGATAGGTAAACCTCGCATCAGTGATGGTTAAAACGCCGTCAACACTGCTTTTTCATTTTAAAGCACTAAAAGTGATACATGATTTGCATTCTTAATATCTATTCTTAGTCTTCCTGATTACAATTTTCGATACTTTACCTATCTGCATACATTAAGTTGGACAACCGACCAGTAATAACACTCTGGATCAGTTGACATGCATTGTTCTTTCCATACTTTTAATTCCTTGTTTTACAGCTTTCAACTTCGGGACTGGTCAAACTTTTGCCCATTTTAGCTGCCAAATTTGTTGTTCTATTATTTGATTGAAGTACATCCATCTAACTAATTTGTCCGTATTATACAACTCTTAGTGATGGTTTCGCGTTGTGTGTAAATAACCACACATTCATTGGAACAGTGATGTATTACCGTCAAAAAGGCTTGCGCAAAAGTCCCATGGGATGGAAAAAGAAAGAAAAGAAAGAAGATCAAAAAGTATTTTTGTGTATTCAGCATCGTGTTCCTATTCAAACATCCATAGAACAACTGAGATATTCGCCGCCTGGAATTTTGGAAACGCCCCGTTTGGCTGCCTTCTAGCTAACACAAGTTATAAAATTAATTGCGAATTGAATAATGCTTTCTCAAGTCGTTTTTTAAATATCGTACGTCTTAAGGTGGATACAACCTGTTGAAAAGCGTTCCACGGCCAACACACCGGAAGTGAGAATAAAGACCGACGGTATTCCAATTGGCTATACTTTATGGCCAGATTCAAAGAATGACCTCTCCGGTTGGTGTGGTTCAATTGCAGCAGCGAACGCAAGTGTGGTTTTGGTTCCGCATGATCTGGTTAATTATTATCAAGTCCAGCCGCAAGCACCGATAGCTATTGCTGCTGGGACACATTGAATATGCCTCTAAGGTACTGGTTCTCCATTCATTGAGGAGTGTCGAGAGCAACGAGATTGTGGCTCTGCCACGACTGCCGCAGCTGCAAGGCGACCGCTTTCATCATCGTCGACAATATAGTGAGGAGAGCCACTGGGCGATAGCTCATAAGATCTGAATGGCTGCCGCTTTTAAAATTGATGCGAAAATTTTAAGTTTCCACATATGGTGAATCATATGGTGAATCCATCAAGGTATAGAATTACCAAGGAAACTTCTCTAATCGATAAATGTCTTACCACATGTGACAACGATAGGCAGATCGTCTAAAAGTCTCGGGGTATCGTAACCACAGGGCACTGATGGTTTCCTCAACGCCTTGTGCCCTGCTGTCTGTTGTGAAAGGCGAGTCGGCATCACGCTCTACTTGACGAAGTCTGCTGAGCTACCAGTACGCTGCTTTGTTGTTTACCGGAAACGTTTTTCCTAGGCGCCGTTGCTAGACGGATTTGTCCTTCGGACAAACGTGGCACAATGATTGCGGTGGGACAGGAATTACCCTCAATTATCTTGGTCGCGGTAAGCCTTTTATGCGAGCCACGTAGTTCCGTTTATTGCCCTACATATTCAAGTCCTGCTCCTGAGAATTGACGTTTGTGGATCAGATATGATTATCCGGATAGGCAAGGGGCAGTGTTTATTGCAATGTGGTGAGTAACAATCGCTACATCACCGTGTTGTTAGGCAGAGGTTTGTGGCTATTTGTAGGGAGAAAGCTTACCTGAGGAAAACCCTATACTCCCTGGAATACTGACGCCGTACTATTTACTGGCATGGGGAAAACCCGAACCAACTAGATGGCACCACATAAAGGTTGTTCATCTAGCTAGACATTAAAATTGGTGGTAACTGCGTGTTAATTTGGCCTGCATATAGGTTAAAGACAAAAACTATCTCGGATACTCAGTGGCAACGCCAAGGCTCTGAGCTTATCACTACTGACTAAATAATTGCGGATGGCTATAGGATCACCGATTACTCATAGACCCAGATAACAGGGAGTGTGTGTACACCATTTATGTCAACTAGCTTCCATGTGAATTTCAAACAACTGGAAAACATATGAGTCAAGTAATTATCAACAAATCCGTCCAGCAGTTATTTTGGGGTACATGTTGTCATATTAGAGATTTTTGTTATGATTAGCAGTATATTTCTACTAGACGTCCGTTATGAGCCAGTTCCACTTTCTTTAAAATATGGGATCAACCCTCAGCTTACTTAACAGTCAAGTATTTAACACCTAAGGTAAGAATTAATTTCACCACCTTAACTCTCTTCCTGCTTCTTGAAAAATGTGGAAAACCAAACTCACACAGCACGTGGACTACTGTTTCAACAGTAAACTGTTTATATGATAACCTTAGCAATATATTTGCTCGCAAGAAAGGAAATCCTTAGCAGAGTTTCTGGTATCCGAACCCGATTGGCCGCGCTGTGCGGCATTTATTGGCATTTTGCGTTCGCTTATCCCCAGATCAAAGTGTGGCATCGGTTGGGTGCTCTTCTGCATAAATAAGGAGGTTAGAGTTGCGATTTTTCCTGCCAGTTGTGTTGGTAATGATTTCTTCCGCCGTTTTTAAAATTCCAGCAACCTAGCCTGAATATTTTCGCATGGATGCAGTGGAAACCTAAAGTAATGCACGCCAGTGGTCCGGAAATCTCCACCACAGTTGCTTGTCGTTTCATTAAGATAAATTGGCAGTATTCCCGACGACGCTATGTCTGGTGTTAACTTTTTCGTACTTTGGTATTGTTTATCTAGCACTTCCCAGGCGACTCAAATATCAAAGCGCATGCCACTGCGGATTTGTCGATTGCGGCAAGTGCACTTGCAGAAGTTGCACTATGGAGAGCACTCTAAACAACTACGAATCCAGTGTTGCTAAAGAACTTCCAAGGAAAATAAATCATTATTACATTTTTGATTATACAGATAATACGTCAGCATTATGTGATTTCTCGTTGATCTCTGAAAATTTGCTATGCAGTTTGAAGTCGCTTGCGGCAAAGTTTGAAATATGTTTCGCTGTCTCTAGGTATGAAGGGTTCCTTCCGGACTACCTAGGATGTTATCCCTCTTTCATTCTCTATAAGTAGCAGACAATTCCCTTCTCTCGGAAGCTGTGTCAGCTTTAATGGTTTAACGGATGTGGTCTATTTACACGCCTTGCAGTTTTGGGTTACCATTGTCAATGCTCAACGTCTCTGGTGTCGAGGCGATCTGAGCCTTTCTCTGAATGTTCCAGGCTAAATTGATCTAATGGGAGCGGATCAGTTCTGTGGTTGCGAGACGGCTTATCCACACAAACGATATTCAAACGATGTTAGCTATGATTACTTTGCCTCCAGAGCATTACTGTTGTGAGTTAGTACTATTACATAGTAATTTTAACATACGTTAGGTTGGCTGTTGACAGTTTGGCGGTAAATGCTTGTAGCGAACCCGCTTTATGGTTAACCGCCTCAAAGGATTTGGAACCACTGCAATACGTGATAGGAGTTCCGTTAACTCAGTCATCAAATGTAATGCATACGGTCGGAGGACATCCCGTGAATGTGACAAGGGTCAAGCGATGGAAGTTAAGATAGGAACAATGCTTGTTTCTCAATCGATGTTCGTCGAGGAGGGGGCCACGCAAACAATAGCCGGTAATGATATACTCAAATGACTCGGACAGAATCGATTTGAGAACGAACGTGGTATTTGTGAGCGACGAAGCAATCAACATGCGTATAGGACAATCTATTGGAATGGGTGTGGTGAACATTTCACCTGATCGCGCAAGTCGCACGATACGGGAACGGGTAAAGTGTTATGCGCACTAGTTCACCGATGTCGAATGACAATTACGGATTCTGCAGGTGGATAGAACACTAGATACCATTAATCCGTGTGGGACAGTTCAAGCCAGTTTACAGAATAAAAACACAGACCGCACTGTCGGAGATACAGAAACAGGTGGCAGAGATGGAGATGGAAGGGATTATTGGAAGAACGAACAGCCGATAAACATCAATGGTCCTAGTGACGAAGAAGTCAAACTGAACGGACCGATTCTGTCTTGTTTTCAGAAGGCTACACAGAGTGACGTTGTATGACGCATTTCCGATGCCACAGATTGAAGAAATGTTTGCTAATCTTCACAAAGCAAAGCAGAGTTTGCTGATAGATGTCCACCCTGAGTACTGGCAACTTGCAATTGCAGAA
>CALYDF020000524.1:0-42010 GCA_944474145.2 Dicrocoelium dendriticum | reverse complement strand
GGTAGGGATTAAGATTTAGCGATGTAGACACGGCTGCATTTTGACACCATCAACCATAAATCATTGAGCGTATGTTTCTGTGTAGTTTGGAATGCAGTTGGGGTGCTTAAGCACTAAATCGTGATTCCACTATATATAAATTTGGACTCTTAGCACGAGACAATCCCAGCTGTTCGATTCAGGTATAAGAAGAATAAACAGTGAAAACCAAATCTTGTTCTGCTGAGAAAGGCACTCCGGATATTTAAACCCCTGCTCAGGTATTCAACACCAGTATTATTTCCCATTCAGTTTACACTTTTCAACGTCCGGAGCAATCTTATAAATATGGTCTTCCCAGCAACAAAGCTAGTCACACGCACGGGCATTTCAGAATGAAGTCGGATTTCCATTATACATTTGTGTACTAAATTTGTAACTCCATCGGCATTTATGCTACCACTACCCTTGCTTGCTGTAGTAACAAAAGTTCCCAATGATGCACTTATATGTTTGCGTTACGCTATCAAACGCCCTCTGCCTGAGCATCAATGTTCAAATAAGACGATTGACGGATTACAATTCTCAACTGAGTACACATATACCCACTTTATTTCCCTGAGCCATTTTCTTGTTCCGATTCATCCACAGTAATACTTAATAGGAGATATGATATGTGTTCGTCATTTGCTCATACTAATCCGTGTTCACCTTTTTAGCTGCCGCAGTCACGCTACTCATGCCCGACCTATTAGCCCATAGATTATAGTTCCGCTGAGGCTGAAAACGACAGCTGCGTAATTGAAAGCAATTACCTCCTCTCAACAATTTGAAACGTACGGTCAGGAGACGATAGCCGATAGATGCAAGCATTTCGTATTGTCACTTCAATACCAATAACAAAATTGAGGGAAACAATAACAGACGGCGGAATAGATCACACAAAGATACGAATTTTGGAATCAAGGTGGATGAACTCGAGTCGGTCTTTACGTTCACGGAAGCCTGAGAATGACGAATACATGGTTGTGCACGCACAGCATCAGTTGCATTCCTTTATTACTGATAGCCTCAACGAATCCAAGGAAGCGTGATTTGTTGTGCCGGAGCATAATTCGGAATATGGTATCGAGCCGGATCCGTTGACCATTAGTGATGCCAATGGCTTACGCAACGGCATGGTTTGTGGATTGTAAGACCGTTGGTTTATCCCAAGCAGGATCCACTTCGGTATATACTCCTTCATTCTGAAAGACAATACTCTATCGATTCTGCCGATGTCACTAACTCCTCACTAACATGTGAGTTGGTATGTACAATGAAAGCGGGTGCCGATAAGGAGCGCTCCGTTTGGATGAGGTACTGGCAATCTGTTGGTGCGGTTGATGATGA
This sequence comes from Dicrocoelium dendriticum, assembly GCA_944474145.2. Lineage (NCBI taxonomy): Eukaryota > Metazoa > Platyhelminthes > Trematoda > Plagiorchiida > Dicrocoeliidae > Dicrocoelium > Dicrocoelium dendriticum. Next base: position 40,639 of record CALYDF020000524.1, on the reverse strand, counting down.
CGACCTGAGCATCATGGTAAGTTCTTGCTCTGCAGTGATCAAGCGTGTATTGATCCGTGACTTGGCAAAATCACCCTTGAAAGGTAATTTGTCACACACTTTCTTCTTGGCTGTCTCCTGTAATAAGCCCTTCGTTGTTCGTGGTAGTTGTACGTCTAGATAAATCAACGAAGTTAACCATCTGACATCATTGTGGTTGTAATTCCTTCCAACTTATCCATTAGACAGCCTGCCATGCATAGTCGTGTAGCACGAAGAAATAAGGTCTTAGCATGTTACTCCTCTAATAATTCAATCAAGGTGCACATCGACAACGATCCCGTGTAACATCAGCGCAGAAATAAACATCTCTGGCAAATAGAAGGACATGGTTCTCCTGCGAAATCAAATGGGCAGAGCACGTGACGCAAATCAAAATTGCCACCTTAAAAGTCACCTGTCCGTCGATCACGGAGTGGCGATTCAATAATCTGGATGGGACACTGCATATCACTGCACTGAAGACCCCACCTCGCAAGGTGGTGAAACGTATGCAATCCCTCTATTAAGCTCAGAGAAACGATCAACATGTGAGCAAAACAACCCAGGCCACCAGTGTTTCACATTATTTCGTCTTAACAAGTGTCTGTTTGAACGGCGTTAATGGAAAACTTGGGAAAATGGTGTGGGTAATTGTTCAAAAGCTGCATTATCTTCAATAGGATAAGCATTGCGTAATGTATGGAACCTTTAAAGGGATCAAATGATCAAGCCCAGGCGTTTCATTTGCAAAACGATACCTTCAAACACGATAAAACAGGCAATTCGTTAACAGCCGACGCCTCGTATCTGTACAGTAAATGGTCACTTGGTGGTCATTTAACATTTTCCTAGGCATTCTCTTCATATTTTACTGTAAATCAACGAACGTGGCAACATTAGTGGTAATCGGTCCCTAACTCTCCTTGAAACGCCAGGAATCAAAAATTCCCTTTTTCCTGACAGCTTGTGGGAAAATCTGGTGTCCATTCCAGCTACGATCCTCGGTGTTTGTTGTGTTTGCGCATCTCATGTGTATTGTGAATGAAAGACAATGTCTCACAGAAAGGAACATCGGCGTTACATTCGTGAGATAATTTGCTTGATGACATGATACTAGTTCCATTTCAAGGCTACGAGTTCAGTAAGCTACCGAGAGTAAGGGTCGATGAAAGTAAATATGGTGTTTCGAACCAAACAAATGGTAATATGATGATACAAGCTGTTGAGCAATTCAAAACCAACTGTTCACGCTGACCGGTCGAAAAGACATCTGAACGGAGAGTTGGATTGGATTGCACTGACAGCAGCTAGTCTAAAATTGCAAGGGGCATATCTCGGACACAAATAACTTCAAGTGCCTACGAAATCTGTCCTACTATCAAAGACTGAAATCACTCGGTGTGTCCAGTGGAAGCCACTGAAGGCTAGGCCGCGATCTCATATTAGTCTATCAAATAATGAGTGGTCCTAATCATATATGCCGTCACTTGCTGAGACTTAGCCATAACACCAATCTCAGAGAACCCTCTGAAATGGTGTGTACAGTTTAACTGCGTGGAATGCAGGCGGAATTATTTTTCTCGTCGAGTTGGCCAACCCTGGAACTGTCTCGCGAACTTCGTTGTTTCTTCCCTAAATCTTGGATATTTTCCGAAACCCTTGGATCTTGCCCTTGGTGCACATCAATTCGTTTCCAAAACCATGTTCATTTTTAATCTACATGAATTATCCCTCCAAACCTAATTAATAGGTTACATAAACCTGAGGATGCGGGAGAGAAGTGCATATTTTTGTTTTTACTTTCACACGTATTCATTAAATGTAACTGTCCACATATGGCCACATAGTTCACGTACAATTCTCACTTACACTACTATTATTCCGCAGCGTAACTGCTGGACAAACTCTAAACAGACCACATCTATCTTTTGATAATTATAGTTACACCCCCATTATCCTGCGGGACGTGTTAAGCAACTGCTTTTTTACCCAAAATTAATCATTGTTCATTGATCATTTGCATTGCGAAAATAGATTCAAAGTGGAATTTAGTAACATGTTGCTAAACCTAACTCTAAAGCACTCACTGAGGCGACAACAGCTAACGGTTATCTGAAGCATTGTATTCCCTGAATTAACTTGAATAAGCAATAAGAAGACGCAAGATGTGAGATTGCACGATTTCTTTCTCTCTGTCAACTTGCAAACGAGCAACATTTCAATTGATAAAGTGACAAAAACTCAATACCTTCAAAACGTAAGTCATACGCTAAGGAAGAGAAACGGTGGCTACCGTTGAGGATATATCACAAACCCCAAGGGAGTTTGAGCATAACAAACAGTTGCTTCTGGATGCACAATGTTTGTCGGCGCTTGTTTATAGCCACTGTCTCGGCAAACCTGAGTATTCTGGCGTTTGGGTTACGGTATCTGACAGTAAGGGCCGAGTCAATGTCAACCTGATGACACGTTTTAAACAGGTGTTTTGCAATCGAGGAGGCGAGTAGCTTGTTCGTCGACACATTAACGTTCGTTGCTGCCTTGTTGTGGTAGCGATAGGATGCGGAATGTGCTCCCCAATCCTTTTATACAAGCTACGGTCCGGCTTGCCAAGATAACTACTTCCACATTGAAACAAATCTATCGACAAAATGCATTGTGGCGGAGAGCGACTCAGTAGACGTGACTGGGGTAGTTGTAGCTTCTTGGTTGCCTAGAGAGGGCAACAGTTTGCACCATTTAATTTACTTCGCATTGCAACTGTGATAAGTCGTTCTACCTGCTTAGCCACGTCCCCTTTGAAGCGCGGTTGCAAATAAACAGGCACTTCTGGTGTAGTAAGAAACACTGGCAGTTCATTTTCTGAGAGGCAGCTATGTATCCTAATATACGCTTCTCATAGGGTGTAGGTGGGGGTTACAATTCCTACTCCATGCATTAAGTGCAACATAACCTGCGGGCCTCGCTGAATAACATTTTGACAAGGCATCGTTTGTGTTGTGCTGGTGTAAAGCTGTTGCAGTGTTCATACAAACCTGTCCATGTAGCTTCCCGATAAAGTGTGCACGACATCGTGCGATGTTCTCTCCTCGTAAATAGTATATACAAAATTGGTAGCCAATCAGACAACCAGTCGATTGCTTTGCTTCTATGTTGGCTTTCGGAAAATTGATTCATGCACAAACATACCCAAGTCTTTCCCATCACGCTTGGCGCCTAGCAACTGCTTCAAGCAGCCAATGCCTGCGATCTCAGTTCCGAAAATCGGGCTTGGATGCGACACTAGATTGCGCATACGGAGATTGCGAGCCAGGAATTAGCACTATTACCAAATGATTGTCCGAAGCACGTTTGCTGCTTCTGTGTAACAAAAATGGCTTCAGTTGCCAACCAGTAGAGGTTTCGGAACTGCGGGTCACCGAATCGCCATGGTGCTGTATACGTCTAGCAACTGGCCTTCTACTGTTCACCCAGGACATGGATTCACATCTCACATCGACTTTGACAGCTACTTAATTTTCAAGCAGCAGTCACCGGTTTTAGCTCACATGAGTTTAACAATCATTGTTTCCTTTACATCCGCCTCCTCATCAAGAAAAGTGAAGTCAAATTGCTCGAGATACCTCCTATTTTTTACCCTACAGACACACAATTGCTCTTAACATGTGTATAAATGTTAACAAACAATCAGACGTGCAAACTGCATATATATATATATATATATATATATATATAAATGAATGCAGAATGCATTACAGATAAGTACTAGACAGAGGACCGTTAGTTCTCGATGAAAATGCAACCAAAATTAATAACTGTATGTGCTAACGGATTAACACGAAATACATAGTTGTGCATCGAAGAGCGTTCCGAGAATGCCAGCCACTGGCGTAGAAACTACTTCTGTCGACCGAAGCTTTGGTAAATATTTCGTCCACTCTGCTCTTGTAAATCCATAAACCGTCAAAATTGCGAACGGTTCTTCAATGTTTCCTTTCACAGAACATTAACCAAATACCTAAATTTATGGTGTTGTTGCAACAACAAGCATTTGCGTTCTTATAATATTAGTAACGAAATTCATAAATACAATTTTCGGGCATTACATACGGCATAACTATCAAGGTCCAGTCTACTGACCAAGTCGCTCACCATATGGAAACACGCAAAATCCATCACTCTTGATGGCTCATCGTTGATCGAAGATAGTCATTTATGTGCTTGAGTTCGGAGATGGAACTCACACAGTGGCAATGCTAATAGCCCAGGTAAGAACAGTGTTTTGCAATAGCACCTCATTCGGTGTGGGTTTCTCAAGATTAATTGTGCGTTCTGTATAAAACTCAGACGAAGGCTTTTAAACTTCTAAGTTAATTACGATACACGCCTTAACAGAATCCGTGGACATTTTAAGGGATTAAAGAAATCCAGCTGGTAAGTGTAAATTGAACGTTGTGAAAAATCCGTACGACGAATGGGACAAAAGGTTGTTTGCTGTTAGGAATATAAGAATATCATTTTTATCTTGGCGCGCCATGTTTCTGATAATTATAGCAGTGTGATCTATGTGCCGCTTGTTTTTAACGTTATATTTAAGCGCGGTTTTATGGCGTGTGTCAATATTGTTCGGTTCCAATGATCGGGATTAATCCAGATGTATAAATATATAAACAAGTACGTAATGTGCAGGGGATATCATTCCTAACGGACTTTAATTGTACGGTAGGAATTCTGTCTGCAGCTGGATGAAATATATTCTTCAAAGCTTTTCTTTGGCGCTTGTTATAATCAGTTTTGATAGCTAGGTTAGGTAAACTTAGTCCACAGAATTGTGTGGCCTCATCCTACAAATATCTCGTTAACAGAAGTAAAAGCATCCGAAAAGTAAATTTATAAATCAGCTACATCAACAGAAGCATCGATAAGGATATCTCCAGATGTAATACGATATAGCACTGTTTCTTTGTGTGAAACTGCGGTATGTAGTAATCGCGTTAAATACTAGATTAGGACTTTTTATAATTTCAGTCGCTTCTTTCGTGAGACGAAGCATTCTCGGGTTTTCACCTTTAATCAACAGTCTCTCTAGTCATCTGTTTTTGAAACTGTTCGGAGCTAACTCAAAACTTAACTTCGCACTATTTTTCCTGCAGCTGGAATTTATTCCAAATACAAGCTAGTGCCGGGGATAGTAGTTCGTTACTTTGATTTAGGTTCTCATAAAATGCTTGCATTGACACCTTTAGTTTAGAAGACAGGAAGAAATCCGTCCAGTCAGAAGTATGAAGAAAGGTACCAAAGTTTCTCTAGTTTATTTGATCAAAATTGCACTCGTGCATATGCAATGTTCAGTTTGCAACTGACAAAATTTCGGTCACTAACGTCGACAGCAGCGACTGTTAATCCAGCAGTGTACACAATGTCAAGTGTATTGTACAACCGTGTAGGAGATGTTACATGCTGTATCCAGCTTACCTCAAGCAAGCAATTCAAGATTTTAACGCATTCCGGTATCATTACTATTGATCCATGAAATATTTGAAAATATGAAATTTCCTCCAACTACCTTAAAACGAATAGGAAATGCCGAGGCATTCCGCACCGCATTCTGAAGTAACCAGTTTTCAATGAGCACAATAGTTCTTCGTTAAATAAACAAACCGACCAACATTCTATTAATACTCAAGGATACTGTTATCCAGATGGACTCATCAATGGATGAGAATTGCTTGCCACTGCATTGCGAAGTACTTAAGATGTTCATATCGTAACTGTTACCACCACCTTCCCTACCAGTAAATAGGTCCTTTCTAAAGATATAGTAATTTGGATAACTATAAGATGGTCCGAACTCTCAATGATTCACGACGATTCGGTAATAAGAAGGAAATGGTATTGAGGAAGGACGACGAAGCAGCAGAGTAAGTGCATTTTATGAACTAAAGAACAGGAATTGATGAGCAACATTTTGAATCTACCATCATAAAAGCAATTATACATGCCTTTATATAATATCTTATTTAAGCGACCCACCATTATCTGCAACAGTCATGTGTTAAGTGGCCAGCGATGTTGCAGGATGTGGCGTAATATATAAGAGAAAACCATGTAGCCGGGCGCGGTCGACGTAAAAATTAGTGTTCCTAACTGGAGACCATTGAAGCAAATTAATAATGGCTTGATGGAGCTTAATTATTCTTACGAAGTTTTTTTCCACCTGGTTTAATCCACGTACGGAAAAGCATCTATCGAACTATTGTGGTTAATCCCCTATACCTAGCGTTCCGCAAGGTAACATGAACTTTACAATATCTAAATGTGGCACAGTGTTATAAATATGATGTCATCTAGAAAGCGGGGCTCGTTAGGGTTCTGCAGTAATTGTCATATATTGGTTGGGTCATGGTCCTTATTTGTAGTGAGACTAGGACGCCTACTCATGGCTGGCACACCTTTGGTCATTTGCCTAAAGTAACCATGTTAGCACTTTGTGTTTGGTGACACCCTGCGGCTGTAGAATACTCAGCACTTGACAGAGGAAACATATTCGTGTTTAGAATGTATTTTGGTGTCGTAGGAGGGGCGGTGATAGAAACGAGATCCGCTAACAGTTGCAGGGTACTGGTTAAAGGCCTGCCTCAACTTGCTAGAAGAGAGGTAGGGAAGCATTTTACTTATAGTACGAGGTTGATGTATGATGTTTGAGGAAATATTTTTGTATCTGGTATATTGAATATTCTTCGTAGAATATCGCGGTTGCATGGGATTACTGTTCTTGTTGCTACCAAACACCTAACTCAACTGGACGAAAGCAGCGTTGATGTTAAGTGACTCCGTAGCCTAGTTTTTGTTCCTAGATGCTCTCAGTTTATATTGTCGTTCCGACGCGATTGGTTGATTAGGGATCTTAACTTGATCTACATTGGCACCTTACCCTAAATCAGTGAGCGGCACGCTAGCTGTCGTCGGAGGACCAGAAGATACTTCGCTGTGTCCTGCGGTCGCTGGAGCATTAACGTCGTCTTTTGCGATTCCCAGATTATTTGTGCTTATCAGAGTAAACTATGGCCAGAAGATTTGTGGAACATCCGAAGCTAAATTCAAGGTCGATGTCAGAAAGTAATGTGAAGTAAAAATGTTAGAATCACACTTGCACTTGAACGAGTCTAAGTCCACATTAGTCGGTCTTTTTCTTCCGTATCAGTTTGGTGACTAACGATATTACCTGGAGTAGCCTTGTCATCAGATTAGATTGCCTTGCCCTTATTTCCTTCTGTAAGAGGCGTTTGATAAATTTTGACCATGATAACCTTGAAATCAGTGTTGGTAGCAATTAAACTCCTCCTCTTGTGAAACAGTTGGGCAATTTTTCTGTATTTCAAGTTAAGTTCCATTAATAACTATCTTCCATACGTCTCTGGGATGCAGCTTGAGGATCATTAATGTAGCTGAAAAATGCTATTGCCAACAAGCGTACATGATGTAATCTGCGATATGTGCAAGAGAAGCAACTGCTTTTTTGAACGACCCCGTGGTCGTTTCCACTAGTCAATCAATCAACATTGAATCATCATGCGTAATTTGCGGTTGTCTTCGCGATTCTGGCAGGAATATAGAGGCAAAACTGTGATATCAAAGTATGTTAGTTGTATTTTACAACATTTGTCGGACAGATGCACCGCTGAACAACTGTATCGTAACTAAGAGTTGAATACAAAAGCAAGACCACATGGTGGCCGTGATAAATGTCTTACTTCTTGGGTAATTCAAAAACCATTTTACTCATTCATGTACCACATTCGTATTGTTATGTGATATTCAGATTCTGCTCGAAGGCATAATTAATATATGCAAAAGTAGCAAAGCTTAAGCAACGAAGTGGTGGTGGCTAATTGCAACAGCTGACGGAGTTGAACATATCCACGTTTAGGGGAAAACAACAGAGCTTGGAATCGACTTGCATGATGGCACACCCGAAGAAAAAAGTATTTCAGTCGACACGCTAGACGGCTGTATGTGTCATTCAGTTTCTGGCGTTTACCTCAGAGATTGGTGTTATGGTTGAATTTTAGCAATTAAAGGCATACGTTCTCAGATCACTCAATATTTGGTACACTATTATGTGATCTTCGCGAATCTTACGGTAGCGTCCACTGAAAACTCCTCGTACGTTCAGCCTTTGCTATCAAGACACATTACGCAGTCCCTTAAAGTTCTTTGTAGCCCTGCAATGTGTTGGCTCTAGCACCTGTAGGTTGCGCTTCATTCAAGTTTTCCAAGCCTAGAAGGCATATTCAACATTTCGCAAGTAGGAATGGTGCACCATGGGGAAATGCTTGACACAAAACCTACGAATAACTCTCGCATCAGGCTGACTTGCTGGTTACCTATTTTCGCCATTGTTTAGCCAATTTGCACATTAAGATCATTTCGAATAAACACACTCATGCCAAGTTCCCAAAAAGTTTTGGCAATATATGGGAGCTAAGCCAATGCATGTTGTCATAACGATGGTGTACTAGAATAGCGCACGATTTTAACAAATTGAATTGTAGGGCATTGTTAACATGAGAGTTCAAACATGTGTTGATGTCACGATGAACCAGTTTTGATCGTCAACTTCCATGATTACTCGCCATATTTTGATATCATCCGCGAAGAAAAGGAAAGTGGAAGTACTTGATTGCGCTAGGTCGTTTATACAAACTAAGAATAGACGGGGTCTTCGCATCTGTCATTGGAGTACACTACACTCTACCTCAATTGCGTCCGACACGGATTCCCCTACTTTCAACTTAACTCTACGTTCTTGTTGGGAATTGCCCATCCAATGAAGCAGTTGGTTATAAATTCCATAAACCTGAACTTTATGGAGTGGAGTCGGTGTTCCAGCGATCAAAAGGTTTTGTGAAGTCCAGGTAGAAGAAATGGACTTCTGCTGCACCATCCAGTGTTTCAGGTCAGCTATTGCGTGCAAGTAACAGCTTATAGTGCATGAGTGGTTTTGTCGGAAGCCATGTTGCTCTCGTGCTATTTTGCTGTGCCTTTCCAGGTATTTCTTGAGTGCATCAGTGAAGATAGATTCCAAAAGTTTGGAAAACAGAGGATGCAACATTTTCGGATAGTAATTTGTTGGGTCAAAGCAACTACCTCAATTATGAATAAGAGTGATGATCCCTCGCTTCTGGATTGGTGGAAGTTGTTTCTTTTTTAGATATCGCTAAGAGAAAATAGTCAGAGGTTCCGCCTGATACCATTGTTGCTGCCTGTACAGTCTTTGGTCAAATGTTATCAACATCAGGCTGGCAGTTGTTACGCAGTGACAACAGCTTCCTTAATCATTTCCTGTAATAAAAGTAATATTGCATAAAGTTAGCGGTAGGGTAATAGAAACGCTGATATTCAAAGGGCTGTTACTTCCTGGAATATATGTGAATCATTAACCGGAAGATATCGGCTGCTTCCACTGCTGACCGCGTGCACGCAGTCGCGATCAGTGCCATTATTCCACGCTTCACCTTAATAAGGCCACTAACTTGCCTGAATACGAGTTTGTGGTACGTGCAGAATCGCTCCATTAATTACTGTTGATCCGTCACCCTGTTATCGCGAATAAATTTCGCGCAAATTTGCGTTGTGCTACATAGGCAGTCCAGGATTGGGAATTAAAGTCAAGTCAGTATAAGCTCCGTGTACCCGACTGAGCATAATTCCAACACATTTTACACTAGAAATGCGGATCAAAATGAGTTCAAAATCCTATTCAAAAGAACAAGCAAACGGTGAAAAACAAGATAAAATATACATATATTCACCCAAGCAAAATTTCATACGTAGCATTAATAATATTCGTAATTTTCAATAGAAGAGATCATAAAAACGTCAACACAGTTATGATAAGTAGTGGTGCGAGAGTACAGAACCTAAATTTTGTGTGTAGATGAGAAGGATCTAGTTTTCGATAGCTCATCATGCAGCGGAGTGTACGGAATATTTAAAATATGTGAAGAAAATCTGTGACATACATAAAGGTTCATGTTAAATTTAAAGTCGACAAGGATTTCTCGGGATAATCCACTGCATTTGGAGAGTTCCTTAATCGAACGAACAATAATTGTTACCTTGTTTTGAAACAGTGCAGAAAAAATTACAGGCAAGCAACGAAACAAATGAGAGAGAACAGAGGCAGCTACGACTTTATGGATTAAATACCGTGGTGCTGAAAGCAGCTTGGGCCGCAGAGCTTAGAATGACCGCCTAGTTACTTTGCGACATGTTTCGTCGACGTTTGCAGACTATGTTAAGCTTCTGGATAAAAGTATTCCAAGATAGATAACAGAGAGTGAACTAGGTATAATGCATTCGTTCAGAACAACGGGGATCGATACATTGGGTGAAGTTTGACCTTTGTCATGGTGAGGAGATGCTTCGAGGTTAAAGGATCAGGAAGAATACTTATGTCCAAGTTCTCCCAAATATTTTTGGATGTTGTTGTTCAAGTTATATCTCCGAGTCGCAATATCGGCAGCTAAAAACGACAGGGATGGAAACATCAAGCATGAGGGTGCACCGAAGCTGGCGACGTCGGAAATTCCACTACGCCCAATACAGTGCATGAATAACTCACATTACAACAAATTAGCCCGGTGGTTGTCAAAGCTCTTAGAACTCGTGCGTATGCTCCTAAGCACGCGTTTTTCTGAAAGGGTTCTTTGATTTGGCCCATATCCTGGAACAAACAACGCGCGAAGCAGAGCTCATTTATTCGATTGACGTGGACTCGCTTTTTACGAATGTGCTCCTGCGTGAAACGGTTGACAACGTATGCCAATTCCTTTTGAGTCAGAACCTGTTTGTCAGCTTTCCTCGGGAGTATCTGAGAGACATAATTCTACTGTGCACTGAAAATATGAGATTTGCTTTTGAGGGTATGAGACCGAGACTGAGATATATTTAAGAGCAAGTAGAAAGGTTTCTGTACAACTCTATTGAATTACGAATAACCGAAATCATGTAGTTTTGAATCATCAGCAGTTTTATTTGGTCAGTTCATCGTTTGTCCTTTCTCGCTTAAGAATTGTATTGTTGTCATAATTTCTGGTCACACGATGTCTTCTTTTGGCACTGTATGTGCATCGATTCACAAAAGCACAGTTTTCCGAAATAATCGTCGATTCGGGATTAAAAATACTTCACAGAATCGTCATCTTTTAATCCCTATGGTAGTGCATTTCATATATTTCTGATTTATCCTTCTATACAAAGCTGATATAATAATTTGATCATGCACGGGACCCTGAGTTTGTAGTAGTGTCCTCGGGTGTTACAGGGTTATCGCAGGTGAAATATTGGCCGCAGTATGGGGAAGTTATTTAAGTGTAGTACTCGATAGGTCATAATAAAGTCAATTCTTACTCGGCGATAGGATAGTGCGTAGAGTCAGAGCCCTGCACAGTGTTTATCATACGGAAGCTTTCGTAAACTCGATATCATTCTAGTTACGATATGCTGTATTTTCTCCAGCTTTTCAGTTTCCCACTTGGTTATCTGATGGTAAGCTGGGGCACCGTATTCAAGTGTTTGTCTAATGAGCGAGGTGAATAGACGAGTGGCGGTTTCTTCAGAACATGTGTAGAAACTGCGCTTTAATGCCCAGAGCATACGAAGTTCCGCACGGTACAATTTATCTGTATTTCCTAGTGCCCTCACGTCATGCTGTGAGAGAACCCCTAAGTATCTGACAGATGTGTTGGGATGGAGCAACTGGCCGTCCAATGTATATGATCGAGTGGTTGGACGTCTGGTGATAATGATGAACTCCGAAAGCTTGACTTACGAGGGAGTTGCATTTCAGTGGACCATATTGAATGTCGACCTACGTCGTGCTGGAGGAGAAATCAGTCTTCCTGGTTCCCAATGATCCTCGAGCTTTTCAAATTATCTGCAAACAAGGCACATGGTGACTGGAGTTGCTGCGAAAGATCGTTGATATGAATAAGAGTTGATACTTGTCCAATAAAGTTCCTTGAGGCACGCCACTGTTAGATGGAAACCATACTGTCAGGTAATCAATGTCCTGTACTCTGAACTTACGTCCCACAATAAACTCGTTTAACCGCTTAAGTAGCATGCCACCCATTCCGTATGCCCTCCGTTTACAAAGAAGTACCTCGTGATTCACTCTGTCAAACGCATTACTGAAAACGATGTACACCACATCAACATCCTATTGTTCATTGAGAGCTCGTACTCACTGGTGGTTGCGTACGTCAAGTTGGTGATGCAGGATCGTCTTTCGTAAAGCCGTGTTGTGGTGTTGTGGTGTTGTGGTGTCAATACGTTCATCGATTCGAATAATGACCTCAGACACATTTTTAGACACTTTTGAGAAGTTTGGATAATTTCTAGTCAAACATATCGGTCTATAATTCTTTATGTTACTCGGATCGCCATCATTGGGAAGCGGTCTCACTAACGAGCATTTCCAGTCTTTCGGGACAGATCCATCAGAGAGTAATTTATTGAATCGGTTTGTCACGGCTGGTGAGATGATAATCGGTAGGGACTTGAGTATTAGTGGGTGAAGTCCGTCTGGTCCGGGGGGCTTTGCACCATCGAGGTTGACGCGTAGCTGACACACTTCGACCGCATCACATTGTAGGCTGTCGAGCAGGATTGTCACAACCTGTGCCGGTACTGGAACAGCCGCTGTTTTACTGGAAAGTACAGTGAGGATGTGCGTAGCCAGGTAGTCCGCGCGCAACGCGCTTTTAATGCTCGTCTTTCCGTCCAAGCTCTCTAAGACCGATAGGTCAACCCCGGATTTCAGTTGACGTTTCAAGTAGGCAAATATTCTTTTGCGTGCAGTTGTGGCCGAGGCTGCTAGCTTCTCTTCGAACTGCAGGCGTTTCTTGGTTTTTGCGGCGTTATATAATTTACGCTCTTTCTTGCACACCGTGTAATCTTTATCACAATCCGAGCTGATGTATCTATCCCAAAGTTTGCGATGATAACAAACAAATCGACTGTGTCACTATGAGTAGCCCTCTGGAAACAGTTTTGGCAAATATGTTTTTAATAATGATCGAAAGGAAATCTACTGCCTGTATACATGAAGTAAAGATGTACAATCGCTATGTAGACTACCTTCGCGTCTTCACAAGTATTGCAAACTTTATATCTTTTTGCCCACTTGAACTACAGTAAATTTTACCCTTCTGTCTCACAGTAGAAGGAGCAACAGGACAGCCTGCCGTTTTTGGACCTGCTGATTTAGGGAAGGACCAATGGCACACTGCAGCGCGTTTTACAGAAACCCGACCTAAGGGGGGGGAACATATCTATACTTTTCTAGCTTCGTCCCAATTGCATACAAACGCGGCCTCCTAAAAGCTCTCTTCTAGGCGAATTTACAGTCCGGAAATGCTAAAGCCATAAGAAGAGCTTTTATACCGGATTCTGTTTTTCTATAGGTATACCAGAATTTCATCCAGACTCATAGCAGTCCTCCCAAGATGAGTTTGACAGTACAAATAGCAGAGAAGAAGCATGTTTATTTGTTCTTGGAGTTCAAAGGGGATCATGTGGCAAATGATGTTGATCCCAAATTCAGGTCTGCTCTAATGCGCTCCTACTCTACCGCCCAACTACGATTTATCCACACCACAAGAAGGATTCCTTTCCACGGCCGTCCGGGTAGCGCGCCAGCCTCTAACATCATCTACAATTTTAGTTGCAGTTGCAATGGCACTTACATCGGTAAGACTGGTCGCCGACTGGCTCAAAGAGTGGCTGAACACATCTCCTTGTAGCTAAGACAGTTGCTGTCTCACCAAGGAGGAGTGGACCAAAGAATGAACTTAACCCCACCTCGTCTATAATAAGTAACTAATGATGGCTCGTCCTCTGGTGGACCCATACGATTCATTCAAGATGATATGGCGCAATTGAGACCGGAACTTGTTGGCAATTGGAGAGGCGCTACTGATTAGTACGAATTGTTCAGCACTATGTGCCCAGAAACAATTAGGGTAATCAAGTAGATTAACCTTGAGCCGATTACGTCATTCACACCAATTTTGTGTGTTTATCGATGTTACTAAATGCGAAACATAGTTACCGCGTATTTTATTCTACCTGTACTGCTTCGCGACTGACGAGAGCAATCGAAAGTTTAGCATATCACAATCTATGTCTTCTAACTGCGTTAATGAACTGGTTGAAGACGTCTGTGTTACAAGTTTTTTTGAATCGCCGAGAATGACTCGTTAGAGGGAATGACGCTCCCTAAAACAGCGTCGTCGACGTATTTATATCCAATATGAAGTATCACATTGGCTTGTGACCTCTCCATTCCGTGTCACCAAAACCACGGATTGTTCGTCGGCTATAGCACGCTGAGCTGCATTAACTTTTGCTACCTACACTCATTATTCACACGCCACCGGTTCACTTGTTCCTAATCATTGTTATCCATAACCAGCTGATTCCTGTTTCCATGATTCAACTCCCAATGGTTTCGTGGAAACCAAGAGTTCCTCCAGCAGCCCTGCTCAGCCTCGGTCCTCGATCCGCCTGCCATGCTTCAAGATACGTACGCTCATGCAGATCGGGCAGCAGGCTGGTCTTGAGAGCCAACGATGTTTGCTGTCTTTCCGAAACACACTTATAAGACTCCAGTACTGTGTTTAAGTTGAGATCTCCCTCCGACCACAGAGCCATGTTGCACCTACGTCTATCTGATGACACAGAGATAGCTGCGGCAAGGTTGACTGGTGATGGTGTAGCGCTAAACAAACATGCGGGAGCCGTGCTGATGTACTTGTTTCTGATTACTTGCTGATTGTCTGCAGTTCGGCTTCGGAGATTATGCAGAACCAAAAACATATCATGAGAGGAGACGCAATTTGTTAGTTGTCTCGACTTACGCCTCTACTGACTGCAGTCCCGACTCGTTTAAGAAAGCTTTTTACTGTGAACCAAAACAGCTCTTAGCAGCGCTTGAAAATTCGATGTTATTATCCTTGCTGGGATCTCAACGCACGGGTCGGTCGTCTATTGTTATGAGAAAGTCACCTCGGTGTTGGCCATTCACTCACTGAGAGCCGCTCGGATAATGGGGAGAGACTTCTTACATTATGCGGAGTCAATGGTTTATTTCTCTCGAGCTCCATCTGCCGGCATTCGAAGTGATGTTCCTCTATTTGGCGATCTCCTTCTGCATCCCAATCTTGGTCTCAAAGTGATCAAATCGTGAGCAATTTTAAATGGCGCAAAAGTGTATAGGATTGAAAAACAATCTGGACCATCTTTCTAATCACAAACCATGCTCTTGTTTGTGAGAATATCTGCATTAGTTTTGGAGGGTCCCTAATAGCGAAGCACTGTAACATAGACACAAATAAACTATCTAATCTCTCGGTTTAGCAGAGCTATCAAGATTCCATAGCCGATGAACCTTGTTGTCACCCTCTGCAAGACATTGATGAACACTCAACGGAATTGCCGGGCACTTGCGCGCAGTCAGTATGTGGTCTTGCTCGGCAACCTACGAAGGCCTGGATCTCTACGCGCTCCTTAAATCTATTTGATCGCCGCGTAGTCTAACCAGAATGAAGTGCGGCGTCCTGCCAGTCGGCAGCTCAAAAGAAGCCTACACCGTGATCAGGTGGTCTCAGCGCGCTTTCGAATTGGAGACATCTGCTCTGTTTGACAATACTCGCAAGCTCTTTCAACTCATCCGATATACTAGCCAAAACTTCTGGTGTCCGTGAAACTATTTGCAAAGCGGATGGTTCGCCGATTGTCAACTAACAGAAAGGCTTGGATCACTGGGTCGACCACTTTCACTCCCATTTCGATTGGCCCTCACCGTCTATTTGTATGCCATGAGAACAAAGCCGCTCGTCTTGGGTCATTACACTTGATCCGTCCAGTGAAGGAGAAGTTTGTCTTGCGATTCGCCATCTGAGGCGATTTTAGCCTGACGACTCAGACGGACTTGCTCCGAGATGTACAAGTATAGAGGCGCAGTTACTACAAGACAGTTAACCCCATTGTTCTCTAAAATTTGACATGAAGGAAAGGTTCTATCTTCCTGCAGCGAGTCAGATATTGTCCTGATCCATAAGAAAGATGGTTGCAATTAATGCACCGATCACCAGGGATTAGTCTCATTTCAGTTGTTTTCAAGCTTTTCGCGTCCATTCTACTCCCTAGACTTTCCCACTTTCGTCAGTCCGGTACCAGGAAGAACGAACTGGCTTCTGTCCCTTCCTTGGGTGCGTGGATGCAATATTCACACTATGCCAAATCTTCAAACACCGCCACCTCTAGCAAAGGCCTAGCATCCTAGCATTCGTAGACATCTGTGCTGCATATGATTCCGTTGATCAAATTACGCTGTGGCGTTGCTTGCTAAAGAACGGGGCCCCAGAAAATACACAAACCCTGCGCGCACTCTACCTCCACATCCCCGGCAGAGTGAGGGTTTGTGGCAAGCTTTCGTCGTTATTTGCTGTCAATAGTGGCGTAAGACTGGGCTGCCCTTTGTCCCGTTTCCTCTTCAAGGTTACGATTGTTGACATCCTGTTGAGATTTTCGGAAGATTGTCAAACATTTGGACCACAACTAATGTCAGACAAGCGAGCGGCTGACTTAGATTATGCCGATGACATCGTCTTACTTAAGGATGACTCGCAGAGCATGCAAACCGTTCTAAAGCATTTGGCGATTAAGGCATCTATGTTCGGTCGGTGCTTCTCCCCATCGAAGTGTAAAGTTCTGCTCCAGGATAGGCACCCGCCCGTTCCCTTGCTCAACCTTGATGACAAACAGCTTGAACAAATGGATCACCTTGTCTACCTTCGCAGCTGCGTGTCTGCTAGTGCCTCTATTGAGAAGGAACTTTCTCTCCGCATCACAAAAGTTCGGTCAGCGTTCGTCAACCTGAAGCACTTGGAGAATCATAAGAATGTCTTCCTATTAGTAAAGGGTCACGTGTACAGTTCCACTGTTAGGGCGGTGTTGCTATATGGAAGTGATTCGTGGCAAGTTTGCATGGAAGATATGCACCGTCTCTCGGATTTTGATAATGGGTACTTGAGCAGCATTGCTCGTGTGTGTTAGCAACAACGTATTTCCAATGGTGAAGTCCGACGTCGTGTCCTATGTGATGTGAGTATGCCCCACAACAAGCTGATTTTGCTACGTCAGCTAATATGGCTCGGTCGTGTTTTGCGCATTTCAGCTGAGCGTTTGCCTCACTGAGCCATCTTGGATTTCATAGGGCTTGGCTAGTAGAGATCGCATGGTGGTCAGCTGTTCACTTGGCGTTAGCTTATGAAATCATTGACTTCTCGTCTTGCTGCCAATGGGTCCACACGCCTGCCCGGTTGGGGACCAAATAATGAAGAGTGCCGATGAATAGAAGCATTGCAAGTTATGTCACGTAGTCGAAACCAGTAGAAGATTTGTGTACATATTTTTTACCTTTGGCTTTCAAAATCTTCACAATTGAACACGACAAAAATCGCTCGCGAAAAAGTTAAAAAACAGTTCCGTTCAACTTACGGCACAATAGCTGAAGTGTTTTGTTCACCTTCAGCTAATGAGCCATGAGGTTGATATGTTGACTAAAGCTGTATTCTTCTTATGATTTTCATGATTTTCTTTGGCTCTGTCTATTGGTTAGACTGTTGACAATACCTACATACGGACATCAGCAAAGGATGTGCCTTTAATGGTTCTGCTCCTCAGCATTGATTTGTTTTCCCTTTTACAACGGAAGCATCTCTGTTGTGAGGCGTGTGCTACCAGTGAGCTAAATGTCCTTATGGATTTGTGAGTCCCATTAATAACCCATATTCATGAATGATAGTCCCTGAACCGGACAGCTAGGTGATTGACATTATAACAAGCTGAATTAGCTTCAAGAACTGACGACTACGTTGATGCCATTTTTACGTGTATGCGTGTATGCGCTTGCTTGGATTCGTGGCCAGTTTAGGAAGGCATGCAGTATTTGAGTAACAATGGATTGATTGAGCAGAGCTTGACACAGCAGGTTAAAGTTAATTTTCGTTTTTCAGAGTACACGCACGATACTTTAGATTGTGACACCTAATCTCATTGGTGGCTTCAGCTATATTTGAATTCAATATACGCTCTTCTGATCAATGGGATCGAACCCTAAATTGAGCGTTTCGGTGCAGCTTACTCCCATTCCTGCGCTCCACCACGCGTTTCGTCCTTGGTTGAATTCTCCAGGTAGAGATAGCCTGACATAGGAGTGGAACTCAGCACTCAGTGTTTTGCGATTATCCACATCTTCATTAAGTCCACGAGCGGAGTTTGACAACACGGTTAGAATTTGAATGTGTTGTGTTGGAATGTTCTCCGCATATCTCGGATGGCGATGTGCACTCAGAATTGTGTCGTCGGTTATATTTGTGGTCAGCCTGTGCTATTCCGATACAGTGATTGGAATAGTCCAACTTAACTTCTAATACTTGCTACTTGTTGAGTCCAAGACGATAAAAATATAAGTAAGCAAATGGGCTGAGCTGTGTGTGGGGGTCATATATGTCAAATCAAAAATTTGCTTTAAGCACCCTGCATGGGTGAATATTCAGCTACAACACACGATCTCCACAATGCACCAAAAAGCAAATCGGTGGCAAAGCAATACGACAAAGAACGGGTGGATAAGGACAAAAAACCCAAGCAATTTGTAACTGGACTGGTTAATTCAAGTAGGTCATGGTGGGAGTCTCTCCAAAGACGCGGGAGATATGGGTTGACTGACAAGTGGTAAGCTTATGTGCGGGCATAGATCAGCTTGTACTTCTGCCTGGTAAATGAATTTGTTAAGCATTTATATAAGGTAGGAAGTAGCGGATGAGTTGTATCGATCAGAATACTAGGGGTCAGCTTATTACGATGACAGATGTATGTATAAATGAGTGTTGCTAAAAATAGACGTCGGAACACAGCTGCGTCGGGATAAGTGCATCAATAATCTACCAATTCAGTTAAAATGCCTAGGCAGAAGACCCGGGAACGACCACAGGCAATAGTACTTTCAATGAGGAAGAACACAGGAATTGACAAAGCGAACAATCAACTCACGAGAAACGCAAGAGGCTCTGAGCATAGAGATAGAATGACGGCCTCCCGACTTATTTGAAAGTTTCATTTATTAGAAGCGACTAAGATAAATCGTAAATCAACATTCCACACAGATGTTTTAATGATGTTGGAGACTGTACTCAGTCGCCATCAATATGTATCTTGTTGCACAGTGTAAGGAGCTCATCGTACTAGATTCCTATTTTAAGCAAAAGAGAATGTCATGCACTTCGAAGCGCTTATACTCTAAATGAACAATCGGCGCTTTTGTAATTGATGCCCAGGACGATCTCCTCAGAATATTGTACCAGAGTAAATTCAATTTTTGCTGGTTTTGATTTGAGGTAAGTAGAAAAGAGAAAAGCCGTCAAAATTGCTCCCTGAAGGACACCTGTGTAAGTAAGTAGTGGGGAGGCACATTTGCCAAGGAATAAAGTGATCTGAGTGCGTGCAGCAATATAATCACACAGTACCTAGACAATGGAGGGATGTACTTTTTGAGTAAGTAGGTCTTCTAGCAGCAATTCTCGGATTGCACAGCCAATTACATCGCTGTAGTCAAGAAAACACATCCGATTTGCTTTATTCCTATTGTCATTCGAGGACAATACAGAATGTTCGAGGTAGGCCACAGCATATGGGGTAGACATGAAACTACGATAACACCATAACAGGATGATTGAAACAGATTCGGGCAGTTTTCACAAAAACGGATAGATATCCATCCAATTTTTTCCGTTGATGGAAAGAACACACTAAACGGAATTGTATGGTAGATGATAATCAAAATTCCGGTAACATTGCACGTAGCTGGCATACATATTGTATAAATTGTCGGAGCTTCGGTTTTTTGTCCGCTTGACCGTGACATTTTCTAACCGTCCGTGATTCACCCATATTAGTTTTATGGAAGTTACTAAATTTTGCGGCTGAAACCGTCTGGGAATTCAATTCAGCAGTGTAATGAAGCGATTTTTTCTATCCTGTATACAGGCAAATTCTTGACAAGTCCATTAGGTTAGTTACGATGCAGTCAGTAAGAAAAAACCATTATCGAGAAAGGAACGCGTCAAATATTTGATTCACTAAGGAGTCTTCACTAACCCAAGCGTGGTTATTCGTGCCCGGTTTAACATACTGCCCATTGTTTGTTCTGTCAATAATGCGACATCACATTGTGCAAATGTGTCGAGGTGTTGTCAATGTGCATCTTTGAGTGGTGAGATATTTTCGTCATTATTTACATGTGCTTTAAGAAGTTCCATAGTTGTGATACCCGGAGAGAGAAAATATTTCGTCCGCATTCTAGTCGGCTATAATGCTTGGTGCGCCAAAGTGATGGACGCTCATATATGCCTTTCGCTGCGTTTCTCAAGATGGTGCTAATATTGGTTGGGTTTTCATGGATCAGATACACCATTATGAAGTCGCCTCGTAGCCGTCGATGACGCTTGCTGTGCGTAGCCAGGTTTTACTAGCTTGTTTTACCAGGGAAGTAATGACAAACTTTTGAGGTTCTTCGTACCCCTTCCTTGTCTTGTATCGAGCGTGGTGCGGTGGCACTTATACCAGTATTGCCACACGTGGATAGCGTATCCCGAGTGCAGTACCATGTATACTCTAAGCATTTGTACAGGAAGCCGAAGTACAGCTTTGCCTCACTTTGTGCATGCTGATTTACCACAAACAACCAAGGTCATCTTGCACGAACTCGCCTAGATCGCACTTATGAAAAGCGCATTGTAGAATAGGCGACTTTAAGCTGATTGTTGTGCGTACTCTGCCAGCGTGAACTCAGAGCTTCCTACTTGGCGGCGCCGAACTGGCAAACCATACGCTGCGACTTGCTGCGCAACGTAGACTCACTTGTATAGTTAAGGGTATATTCGTAAACTTGCGTAATTTGTGGGGAAACCTGGACATTTTGATGCGTAAAAGCTCATTAGGCGAATTTGATTTTACATAGATCCGAAGTGGAGTGTCCTACAACAAAACTGTAGGGCACGGGGGGATTTCAATTCATAGCCCGTCTCCGGATCACAATGGATGAGGCGTGTGGTTCGGAAGTCGCAAAAAGACTGCATGATTTATGCAGTAATAATCAATGCTGTACATTCTACACATGGCTAGCAAAAGTCGGGAACGAATTGCAAGATAAAAATAAAGCAATCTAAATTGAATGAATGACACTTGTAACGATGTTACGAAAGTTCATAAAATAACAGCAAACAATGGAACACATATGATGCAGAGGTAATTCATCACAGTCCACTTTCAGTCAGCCGGCTAATGCACCTCTGGAAAAGCAACAGACAGCGCTGGTTGGACATTCCGTGTCTCCTCAGTGGTACGCCATCTTTGGACTCTTGCCGGGTTCGATCCCGTGACTTCCGGATGCCAGCAGCTTGTGCCACAAAGCAAGAGTGACGGACGCGGAGCTGTGTTATTCACAGTTGATTACGATATATCCCGGATTATCTTCCACTGCCGTGCAAGTTACGCATTGTGTAGCAAACAGTATTTATCCTCACCACATGGTACTTTCATCATAACTGCTGTGTACCACACAGCACTTAGAAGCTAAACGGATCGTGTTTCAAGTTTATGCGTTATCCAGACCACCTTGTATAACTGCGTTATCCTCAACCCTCGTGATGTTAAGACATGATTAGTTCTTCGGTGAATAATTGGGAAGTAGAAGATAGGAAACTCGAGAGTGCATTTATGAAGACCAGGAACAAGCGGGGCCCGAGCACCTAGCTTTGAGTTAATTCGCGCTGGTATTCGATCACGACGCGTAGGTTGCTGCGACCCTCACTTTCATAAGACATTGAATAATCAAGTTGTCTATTTAGAGAAGAATTAGATCCCCGATTCATCAATTCGCGGCATGTGTAGTAGATTGCGATTGTCCAGCTAATCGAATGCCCTTGATAATCCAGTTAGGCGGCATTTAGTCGTACATCAGCGTTCGCAGATTTCATCCGGCATTCACCAACTATCAGTAGGTTATAAGTCAGGACTGATTTTGACGACATCCTTGCTGCTTCAGAGTAAAAGTTTTGATACTCTCCATGTAACTCCTGCTTGCCTCAGCGACAATGTACTCCATGGCCTTGGCGCCAACCGCAAGTATTATTATCAGACGATTATTCGCTGGTTCTACACGACTGCCACTTGGGCTGATTCGAGTGATGATCCGGTGATTCCACATCGTTGGGACGTGAATCGCGTAGAATTTTGTCAATGACATATTGTTAGCAGATTTGCTATACGCATGACAAGTGCTTTTCGTTCATTTGGGGCTTTAAATGAGAGATTTGAGGGAACCGATTTATTAGGCTGACGCGTGCAACTTACTTGCGAGATCAGCCGAAAGAGTATTTGACAAGTTTTCGTCGCTTATTTAAAGGCGCTGCTTTGCGTGTTAGCTTGATTTACTTTATCACCTACTCATTATAGAGATTCAACACCGCATTTTCATGTGGGCTTTACCTTTTGTTTCTATCATCTATTGCGACTATTTAATGTTACAATTACATTGCATGTAACAAATAAACAGTGGAACAATGGTATACTAAGTACAAAAAAGCAAGGCTTGAAAAATTCGGGGGATGAGTTAGGAGAAAAAGGTTAATTCGAACAAATGTTACACAAAATGGAAAACCGCACCTGTGGACACACTATATTATCCACCTTAACAGAAAAGTATATCTGTCCACATCAATTCTTTAGCGGTTGGAGAGCACAATGTTTGCCTCTTTGTGTCGACAAGCAGTGCTCAGATATCAGAACAAGTAATTCAGGCAGTATAAAAAATCAACAAGCCTTTTTTTTAAATGGTAGCGGCGAGCGCATAAATGAAAAGTTTTGTGGAGCGTTCCACGTTTAGCAAAGGCGAAAGGAAAAGTAATTCCGGTGACACTCCAGCCGAGTGTATTGGTTGTTAAGCTTCGGCTTATGACTTATCGATTTTCTGTTGCAGCAAAGTTTCATGAGTTTGCAGCAACCGGGAACCGGGGTTTTTCAAGACCATGTACACTAAGGTGACCTCACACCGTAGTTCGCGATATGTTCCACTGTACACCCCCAGGGCTTTCAGTTGCATATTTTATGGTGAGTGGAATCCTTCCTACACATTTTTGTTGCCCTTTGCTAGGCGCTCTGCAGTGTAGCAAGATCACGTGGCAACCAAATTTTACATGCCTGGATCTAGTACTCCATGTGGGGCCTCACATACGCATTGGGCATTTGGGGGAATATGGGGAATCGAAGCAACCATTGTACCTCCGTAAGAGACCAACAGGTTGGTTTGCGGTTTTGGATGCTTTTAATGAATGCGCCGAAAACGAAGTCGCCTTAATCACCCACCCAAGGTCACGCACCCGTGAGGCGGCCTTCAACATGTGGTCTCCAAGCTCATGTGTGTAATGGGCTTGTGGCGTTCAAGTGCAGTTTTACGATTGCCCGCGTTAAACGGAAGTGGATTTGCCTTTTGATAATGGTAAACGTATACGGCATATTTCGACCTCCGATCATGGCTGTTGGCTTGCCTTTAACCATGAGGCGTAATCTGTATCCTTCCTGAGGTATTCGTCATAACTGATTGTCATACCAGATAGTTTATTATTTGTAGTGTAACCTGAGCATTTAAACATCATCTGACTCCGTTTCTCCCCACTCCATAAGTATACTTCCTAGTCCGCTGTATTTAACTCGAGCAGCCGCAGAAGCATATAGTGACTAAACAAAATTTCGGGTTAACAATTTGTAGCCAAGTACTTCGACAACTGTAATTTTAACCCGACACAGGAAAAAACAGCCGTGTTCAACCTTTTCAGATGACCCCCACCTCAGTCCAAGAGCTGATGCCTGAGAACAAACCTGGGGCCTATTATACACTGCCACATCAGAACCGACACTTGACAGCTGAAGGCAGAACTTCGTACGTCGCCGTTTCAGCTGCTCACGTACATGAATTAACACCTCCGACTAAATCAGCGGTAGAGCAAAGGGCACTAAAAGTACCACACGTGCGCAAACCACAGCATTAACAACCTAGATTAAAGCCGCTCTCAAATTGACCAGTTTTATATCAGCCTAGGTGTCACTGGCAAATTCATGTTCCGATACGTCCCTGAATCTACTGCAAATTTCATGAAAAGCAAGGTGCTGGCATACAAAATATTGTGGGACATCTTATGCGGGCTAATAAAAGTCCATATCTTACAGACCGGCACGGTAAGTGTTATACATTCCACAATCACACCCAACTATAGTAAACCACGGATCTTACCTTTAACGCTACAAACAACAAACATGGTTGATGCGGTTTTCCTGTCAGGCACATGTTTTTAAACTACATCAGGTGGTTTTCTTATTTTTCCGGGAGTCCCTTGTTTCGAACGATCTCGAATAAAACGGAAACTGGTTGATTACCAGCAGCTGAAGAACGAAACCTCGGTGTTTATTCATAGTGTCCCGGATCTTCTAACTTCGGATATACATGGAGCCCAAACTTATGACTGGGAGGAGAGAGTTAAATAGGTGAATTGCCAACACTCCAAAATTTGATAGCCAAACCAACCTGAAACTTGTCACCAACATCATACTAAAAAGGATGTGGCGCAAAAGTGTTACAATTTGTGCTTCAGTTCAAACTCATGGCTGAAGAAACACTCCAGAATTGGCGCAAGTATCGTAACAAGCTCCTATCCGAGTATCGCTTGACGGCGCTTACAAGCGACCACAGTCGACCGAGGCAGAGCGAAATGACCGGGACTGATCAAATACCCAGCAAACTATACTTTTGAGTTGGTCAGCTGCTGTCTACGACAAGCCCACAAAAGAACTAATGGAAATCCTTAGTGAGCAGTAGGAGATTTTTTGTGCTTTTGAAAAGAGGCATCGAAGCTGAACACAGCCAGAATGCTACCACGCCTTCAGGAAAGCGATATACGGCCGTTTCTCAGTACCGGACTCGTCAGCAGCTTGACCTGCCGAAACATGCCTTAATCAACACATGACATTAAACATGAAAGCCGGCGAATAATGCAAAGAAAGTCACACACCTGGTAGCAAGCCCTAACAACTGCACCTTAACAGCATTATGACAGTGTACAATTAGCCGTGCTATATCCCAGTTATGCATCACTCATGGCGTTCCACCGCCGTCACAAATGGCTCATCGGCATAAGTCGCTGGTTCGTAGGTGTAAGATCTTTAGTTCTACTTGGGATTCGATTAGTGCGCCCTACCGATGAGTCAAATATAACGAAATATCCTTCTTGCACTTTACTGGATGTGTGTTGGCTGTCTGGCTGTCTTTAGTTGTGATGAACCTCCTCAAAGGATGGAACTTGTTCAGATCAGATACAGAAGCTGGATTTGAACACCCAGAACATGGGCAAGTCGTTTCCGTGTGCTTATGTGTGTTGTTAACGAACTTTATGTCGCAACGTAAGAATATCCAAACTTCTTTCCATATAATTGTGGGATGCGTCAGTTGGTCGTAAAGTGTGTAAATTGGACCACTACCACGCCTACCAAGGATAAGTTTATCACTCTCCACAACTGCTGTTTGTCTACAAACAGTACACAAACAGACCGAGGGAACTAAGTTAGATAGTCGGGTTAATTCATGAAGCGTATCAGCTCCAGCGCCGTGCCTGGGGGTAAGCCACTGTTCCAAGGACGCTGGTTGGTTGATTGGATATCCAACGGTACTCTCCACTTTCTTCCTACGAGAAAATCGCAGATCCGCTGGTGCATTGAGCCACCAAATCCCAGCTTGTGAAGGAGGACCTTATGGTCTAACTTGTCGAATGGTTTTCTGAAATCGAGGTAAATCACTTCAACTGACTTCCCCTGCTTCACTGCTTGCAACTACTTATGCCTCGTCACGAGCAGCCTTGCGAAGTTTGAACTGCATGGCATG
Organism: Dicrocoelium dendriticum; assembly: GCA_944474145.2. Lineage (NCBI taxonomy): Eukaryota > Metazoa > Platyhelminthes > Trematoda > Plagiorchiida > Dicrocoeliidae > Dicrocoelium > Dicrocoelium dendriticum. The sequence goes on along the minus strand of CALYDF020000524.1, from coordinate 14,553 downwards.
AAGACGTGCTGTGCGGACACGTGGGGATATTTTACCGGAAAAGTTGCAACATAAAGCTCTTCAAAATCATCCCGGCTATCTCGGGCAAAATAGGTGCAACACAAGTCGGTTTGTAATTGTTTACTTGTCGAAATCACGTTCTAGAATCGGCCTTAACACCGAGAATGTTTAATCAGTTGACAATGAAACATTGGAAAGTGACCAATAGAGCACGCTAGTCACACCAGCCTAGGTAATGGCAAATAGGGATTTCAGAATCAGAGCGTGGAGGCCAGTAGACCCGACCCGCTTGGTACCGTCAAGGTTTACGAATAGTTAACGTAACTATTCGACATCATAACCCATGTTCCCTAATTCGGCAACGGCTGTGCACATCAAACTCAGTACAGACACCTGGTCGCCCACAAATAAGAAAGCGAAGAGTACCGCCACTGTGGACGCACATTCAGTGCTGGAGGATAAAGGCTGTCCGTCCGCGGCCTTCATCACTGCTACGTCCCCTAAAAGCCACACGCATCAGTTCACGGAAGCAAAAATTCTCTTGGGGCGGTATTTGCTGCGCTTGCAAGCTACTATTTAAAATGCTTATGCTTGTTCGTTTCCACAACGGTTTAGATGATTGACGATTTTCTATACACCTTGTGATCGTCGACCGAGCGATAGTAAAGGAGTCTGTCTCACTGTCTTCACCGCCATCCCGCCAGTATATCATACTCATTTCGAGCGACTTCTCACTTGGAACAATTGCGCAAACGCGTTTCTAACGGATTATACAAAATGAAAGCTGGTACACGAATACGGAAGAAACTAACGTCAGATCAAATAACATTCATTTCTCCAGGGTAAACAAAGTTGTTTTAGGGCAAGAAGGAGAGCGGTGAAGGTTGGTAAGCATCACAGCCAGGGGATCACTGAGTGTTGCAAAAGTATCATAGGCCGATGTATTCCGGGGTTCTCTATATTTATCGTGACACAGATGGCTGAATCAACCGAAATCAGGCACCTGAGCAGTGCAAACAGGTTACTCAAAGCATAATTTCCATCATTTATTACTGACCAGCGCGCTTCAGTATAATCCGATTGCGTCAGGGGCCAGACCAATTAGTTCGCGGCAGAAGTTAAACCGCCAAAATCCCTTTTCCAATATTTCTAATCCAGCAAAAGCTCCGCGGTGACAAATCAATTTTGCTAATATGAACTAAGCGGACTCTGACTACCTTAGTCTACATGATCCAAAGCTCATACATATGTTTACAACTGGCTAACATCAAGTCTCAGCGCGAGCGCGGTGTCATGGGCATCGCTTCGTAGATGTGTTGTGCTGCTCCAGTTCCAAGTGCTATATAAGCGAGCTGCAGTTACTTCAAAATTTCAGGTGATAGGTTAAGCTTTAGCCCAGCGAATTTGGGAAACATTGAAATCGCCTAAACTCGAAAATGTGTGCGACTAATATGGTCAGTGAGAAGCGGTAACCATTCCAAATGATGGCTCAGTGGACTACGATAAAGTGCACCCACGCGCCGCTCTGCGCGCATGAGATGGATAAAGCATCAAACTGCCACAGAAGATATCGCTTCGGTGGGCGCTCACAAGTGCCCAAACCAGAGAAGACCACATTTAGAACGATATGTCACAGAACATTCTAAAGCCTATAAACGTGGAAGGAAAGGTAACCATTAAACCCAACTTACTGGGTGAATACCTGACCTCAAACCACGTCTATGCGAGTCCGGTTACATATAGTAGCTTGAAAGCAACTAAGCGGCACAACCCATTGCGCTTGTTAATAATCCTGCAGTAGTTGATAAAGTCTTTACGCAGGCTGCGGTATCAACTACCCCAAGTGCCTGAAGAGTAGGTAAAAAATACATCAGAATTCACCGTCGTTTTCTGACCACCCAAAAATCTACAATACGAAGGATTTCCAACAACGTTTCGCCGCTTTATCTAGATGATGTCGCTCTGTTGGTGCTTTCGGATAAATCCGGTCGAATTTGTACCCTCTTGCTTCCGCAGTTTACTAAACCGCTAAATTATTAGCTTCGAGCTGGTCTCGTCTGCAAAACTTTCTATATAAGCTGGTCCAGATTAGTAGGAGATTTGAGTAGCAGATGACCTGTCTCACTTTCACTCCGTCGCCTCCCACATTAAAAGGCCTAGCAACCAAGATCTGCAAAGCTCCACGTCATGATCATAGTATGCATGAGGACTTCATTCGCTTGGCTCGGGCGTCTGCCAAGCAACAGTTTTGATCGCCAATTCTCATTCGTATCGGTTTCTGCATGAGGAATGCAGACTCGAGCCTAAATTGACCAGGCTTGGTATTGAACAAAATCTAGAAACTACACTTAGTTTCGTGGCTTCTTCTCTTAATGTGTTTCCGGTTTTCTCTCAAACACCGGTCAGGTAAATTTCTCTCTAGGGATACCCGAGTTCAAAGTCAATGAATCATTAGCCTCAGTAGGTTTCATACCTACCGAAACAGGTTATACATTTTACTGGTTGCATTTGAATGCGATAATCGCTGCATAAAAATTCATGGAGTCATATCGAGTGGTAAGAGGCGATAGGAATTGACGGATAATCTAATACACGAAATTTGCACACTAGCACCACAATTTAATCACCTAAAAGCGTTTGCTTTGTGTCCAGCATTTTTCGAACAGGAACCAAAAATTGGTATTTGTGGTACTTTGGCACTGTGTGAAACGCACTTAAAATTTTAAGACAGGCAGCACACATATCTGAAATACGCGAAATCTTCTCCACGAAAGAAACAATAGCAACTGTAGAAAATAAATATAAATGAATGATGCCGAAACTTCCAACTAAACGATTCCGGTTCGTCTCTTGATAAATAAGAGAGAATTCTGACAACCCAAAATGGTTACGTGACCGGGATTCCTTATTCGCAACGTAAGAGCGAGCACGTAGTAGAAAACCGCGAATATTGTGGGGTTACTTCATTGAATATGATCATTATCCCGAATAACTACGAGTGGCGTACACTAGAGCAGATAGATTAACAAATAAAATCCGACAGGTATGGAAGTTGATAGGTATTTCAACCACTAACATTTAACCCGTGTTGAGTTTTTCAGATGGATAGTACGTGAAGTACGAAAGGCATTAGTGCGCGAATTCATACGATCCATTGAGGGAGTTCCTACCGCAGTGGAATTGGTAACGTATTGTAGTTAGATGGAAATGTATGGTTTACCCAACTCAGGGAAGTGCAGCCAGAAGAAATAGTATGTTGCCTAAAACTGAGACCTCCATATTCCAATCCGTGGGGTTATCACGTCCAAAAGAATAAATGCGCTGGTCTACTCTAATTTTCCCAGGAAAGAGGCTTTGGAACATCTAGTGTGATCGGCACTGTTATCGAAATACTGCAAGTCATCCAATAGGTATCAACGGAGTAACAATTTGTATAGAGAAACAATTTGGAACCCCCTGTATTTTGAGTGTAAATACACAAGAGCGATATGCTGGTGATGCGATTTGCCCTAAGCCATGAACGATTCTCTGCAATATAGGCACATTAAGTTACATGCACTGCACAAAAGTTTCGACCTCTCTGCTGCTAACAAATGCCCCCAGCTATTAGGTACTTTTTAACAGGCTGATTACTTGGGAGTATGTGCGTTCCTAGGACACTGGATGAAACGCTTCCTGTCAGCCGCCTATAACACTGGGAGACTTAGTATTATCAACACTCGTTTCTGAAATATCATTACTTTTACACCGATTAGAGAAACAAGGAGAGCAACACTGATGTATATTTAGGTATGTGCTTTAAATCCGCGCAGTTGCTGGGGACTGGCAAGTCCTTTAGCATGCAGCAGTCAGAATATGCTGCAACGGAGAAGCCGCGTAGGACTCACAGAAGGCTCGTAAAGGTGTACCGCAGATTTTGTGGAAATGTTTTTATCATCCACATATTATATTCCGTCATAAGATGGTAGCCGGCTGTCAGTGCCATAAAGAGATAGGAGCGGTGGTGTGTCTAGATTTGCAGCTTCAATGTTTGATGAAGCGCACGGTGATAACAAGTCAAAATTTTCGTCCATAGGATCCTCGTTTATTCTCATGGTGGATAGCGTTGGAAGTGTTGACGTAAACGGCGCTGGGAATCTAGCTGCTCTGACAGGGGAACAATTCACAATTTACTTACAATTTACTTACGATGTACTTTTGCTTTGGAAACTGTAGGAAAATGTAGTAAATGGATGAGGGTCAGTTGCATAGAGAAAGAATTTTCCTTAATTCGGGTGGAACAAGTGTTATTCTAGCACGTTTAAGCTTCACGTAAAATTGTAACCAGCAGATTATTAGGAAAATTACTTTCTAAACCATAAAAGAGCAATGATAATTTGTGTTGCATGGCTGAAAAGAAAGCGGGCACGTATGCTATAAAAACAAATACGTGTCCGATTTCCGCGCAGTGATTTACAATACTACGAGAAAACAGGCGGCTTCTTTATGACAAAATATAGTAGTTGTCTAAGTAAGTGCATCAGCATAGATTGCCTATATACAGTAAATCAAACTAGGATATGTATGGTTAGGTAAGTCAGAACATAATATATAAAACAACATTTAAACTCAAGAGCCCAGAGTGACCCCTTGTGATTCTTGACATCTTTACAGATAAAGTCGTCAAATTTCGACAAGAAATTGACCTACAAACATGGCCGAACTCTCCTGCAAACTTACCTGTACTCCATACATATCGTTGACTTATTTGCACAGCCCTTTCATGCTCCGACAGTTGCTAGCTGTTAGAAGCATAAATCAAACTGATTCACCGAGAGTGGCGCAGAAGAATTTTGCACATACATTCCCAGTCAGCGACCAGAGGCTGCATCTGCTACTTCCCACCAAACCTCAATAAATATTATACTGTTCCACTCACTCGGGTTTGCTTACAGATATGAGCAATGCCTCAAGGTATATTAATGAAGTTCTGCACCAGCATCCATCAGTAGATGCAGCGTAGTGTTGCACAGTTCAACATCTCGACATCTTTTAAAGTTCTGTGTGACTTTATGGTGCTTGTATTAATCTAGTCACTTTCTGAGCAATGATATATTGTATAGCTGCTATGGTAATAAACCTAATATATCGCTTTGATAGGCCACGAATAAGAGAGGCTGTCACAATTACATCGCGGTATCCCAGCATCTAAAACGTGTAAATCATGCGCCCATGCTTGCAGCATCCAAATAATGACATTAAGAGACACTGTTTCTGTGCTCGTTCTGATAGAAATACATCATTCGCCTACTATGATTCGGTTAATTTAGCCAGCGGCATCCTGAAAATTACTATGTGTAATACAGAGATTTCGTGCTCTTTCGAATCATAAATATAAAATGTGACTCTTGTTATGATGCAACGTGCGCATGACTGATCCATAATTATGCAACACATTACAAACTCACCACATTGTATGTCGAGGTAAATGAGTATCACAAAAGAGAAAACTTCTCCGCCGAGTCCTACAATTATGCTACCAAGAGAGATAGCAATAGGCTTCGAAGTTAAAGTCATAATCATCAAGCTCATCATCAACAACACGAAGCCAGCTTGATGTGCAAGGTACTGTGAACGGTGGTATCGGAAACCGCGTTGAATATTATATTTAGCTTGGTTAGGAAACAACTAAAGCTGTGACACTCAGCTCAAAGAGATTAGTGGAGTTGCTTCCTCACTCCGAACTACAAGCTTTGCAAAATCCGTACTGGGAAATGATCATCTGCCACCGTAATGCATAATGATATTCGTAAGATATAGTATCGAGTATGAGACCTAAAATCCTTATGCCCCATTATGGTCAATCCTCCTAAGTATATTAAACAACATATGGTTACAAACACCATCCCATCTTTCATAGAAAACACCGAGTCGAGGAAAGGATTTCTACTAGATTTAATGCTTCAACTTATACTCAACTGCACTAGCAAATGCAGCTTTTGATGGACGTTGAAAGGGTACACGGCCTAGGAGTCTACGGCAAAAACGCAGCTAGTGTTCACTGTGATTAATGTCCCGTAAATTTGAAAATTAGCATTTGGAGTCTAAAAAACACGAGACCATAGGTGAACAATTGTTTTCGATGATTCTCTTCAGACAATTACAATCATATTTAAGGGTAAAATAATGAACTGAAATCAACTCATTGGATCAAGGTACATAGTTAATTAACAGATCAGTGAGGGAGGCTAAAAGTTGACCATTGATCTGACAGGTCGATTGCAGGTTATCGAGCTTGATCTGTGGCAATCTACCTCAGTATCGTTCGTTCTAGCTGGCCAGGGAAGCTGTAAGGCATGGAGTAACTTCTTTTACGAGCATAATGAAGGTTGAAACAACCGAATGCAAATCGATTCAGTTGTCGCGAGCGCACGAAGGCGCAAACCTCTTGATTGATGCTAGGGGACCCTGTAAATTATCCTGAAGGCACGCTTTAGGTCGACTTGGTGACCCGTGTCGACAATATGGGCCAAAACGGCGCTGCTAATGGCCGCAGTTCCTCCTTGACGCAACCAACGCGGGCAGTGCTCCTTCACGCGTTTGGACAAGTGCCGTGCCGTTCGACCAATATAAGTAGCGTCACAAACGCACTGATAAATAACCATAGATGAGGTCAGCAATGGCAGCGTATCCTTATAGCGTGAGCAAAAAAGTGGTTTAGTAGAAAATGTGCACTTTAACCTGGCTGCTGTGAATGTCGACTTGACTACCGCTGAAAGACTTTTGGTTAGTCGCTCGGCAGCGGCATCCCCCTTAAAATGTATTCATAAAAATAACTCCTTCTTCGCCGCGGTTAAAACTGGTACCCGCTTGGGCTTTTCTTCAAAATTCCTTGAAACAAATCTATCAGGGTAGCCATTCTCGCGCAGCGTATTCTTTATAAAGGCTAGTTCCTCATCTAGGGTGTCCTGCGAGCAAATTCTACGTGCTCTTGTGGTAAGGCAGTGGATTAAGTTTCGCTTATATCTCAGTGGGACGAAACTGTAAAAATTCGTGTACTGACCAATCCACGTATTTTTCCTGTAGACTTTCCGCTGGATGGAGCCGTCTGGCCTCCTAGTTAACAAGACATCTAAATATGGAAGCCGATTGCAAGTTTCTGCCTCGTACGTAAATTGCAATGCTGCGTGAGCCCGGTTAAAACGATCGAGAAAGTCATCCAGATTTATGCCTTATCTGCCACTATAAATATATCATCCATATAACGATGATGTTAATCAAAAGATTTTATCTCCGCTTGTAATTTTGTTCACAGATCAAGCTCGATAACATGCAATCGACCTGTCAGATCAATGGTCAACTTTTAGCCTCCCTCACTGATCCGTTAATTAACTATGTACCTTGATCCAATGAGTTGATTTCATTTCATTATTTTACCCTTAAATATGATTGTAATTGTCTGGAGAGAATCATCGAAAACAATTGTTCAACTATGGTCTCGTGTTCTTTTGTCCCGTAAATTCTCGAGCGAAGCACAGGAGAACTGATCCGGATCGTAAAGCGGAAAGCGATAAGAGGTAGTGAAATGTGGGCCAACAGCTGATAGCTATGTTTTGCGACTAGAACCCGACCTACGCTTTCCTCAAATCTTGTTCATTCTACATCTGTGTAGAAGGTGACTGCGCATACACAGATTGCTCTAAAGCAAACGGCGCAAATTTATCTGTAGTACTATTGAGGTATTTGGTAATCCTACAGCAACACTGATTTTTACAGACTGTAATTGCATACCATTTAAGAGAAGCGGCGCCAGACATTTGTGCAGTTTCGAAAGGGTTACTCCAAATCTGGAAGAACAAGGCAGGGGTTATTGATTTTCAACAGGCAGCTGGTCAACGTATCTCACGATACTGCTTAGAATGCACCCGCAATGAGGCTACACTTCAACAAACACAAGCGGCAGGCGTCCCTTTTCTATGACAGCTGAGCGACGGTTGGGGAATAACCTCGGACTGTTTGAGCGTATCTACTAAAAGATTGCTTAAAGGCAACAGATCAAACGAGTTCAGTCGACTAAGCTAAGGTTCGTTTTTTGAAAGAGATGGCTTGGACGTACCTAAACTTGGTTTGTTTTCATATACCCCTATAAGTTCTAATCAAACCTGCCACTTAAAATTTTATTCTAAACGCTAACCAATGTATTGTCCTGTTCTAGGCGAGCTGGACGCATCCTAAAACATGCACGACCAGAATTACTTTACTCTACGCCAAATGCCGTATTAGAGGTGATGGATTTGAAGTTCGTCGTGCGGAAGCTGTCACGCAGTATCGTAAGGTTTCAGGTCAGGCACATAGAGTGCGGCAAAAAGGTGAGGACATGCCATTTCTGGAATCTGTCTTCTATTTTATTTATATTACGCTCAGACGTTTATCGACTCCGCTTATTATTTCGAGCTGGAATTCTAGGAATAACTGAAAACTGCTAAACTACCACCGAATTTCTACCAACTACAGCCGCATTCCAACATAACAAACCGTAATCCTGCTATAAATATGGTTGCTTATAATGCAGGAATCTCCTGCTTCTTTCAAGGCGTTCATCACCTACTCTCATAAGAGATCGTTTAACATACGGCACTTGAGCACAGACGGTCACACTTAGAGTTGACGTCGGTTTCTCGTAAGAAAATAGGATCAACGAAACTCTTGCGTTTGTTGGCACATGTACGCTCGAATTGTGATATCGCTATTGGATAGAATCACTCGATGATGTTGATGTGGCAGATATAGTTCAAAATGTGGTGTACTTCGGTGTGAATTCATGAGCTAATCCGAAACGTTTGTGTACAGTCAGCTTGGCAGCATCAACACTGGTTAGCTCACGGGTGGCACTTTCTGCCGTATGTTAGTGGCTTCAGATTTTGCTCTTAATGACTTCAGCTCTGTTGATGCAGGAACAACGGTTATGGTCGTAACACACTCCTTCACAGCGTCACTAATTCATTATAGTTATAGGATATATTATTGCGCAGGTATTTCGAATGGGCACCTCGGAACTTTAACTAGGTCATCGATTTGGCGACCTCCGCACACACGAATAGTCGCCAACGTTCATTGTATCAGTGAAACTGACGCCGGCTTCTCTTTAACAATGCATCTTCCAGGCATAGTGTGCGACACCGTGGTATCCTCGGGTGCCTGCTGAGCAATGCAACGATGGAACATTGGCGTATTACGTGTAAAATACCATGCTTAACAGGTGACGTGGGATGGAGCTTATGCGACAATAAAATTTCGTGATAAACCGAACGAAAGCTATTGGATTCACCGTAGGCTTAAGTAGAATAGCGGAAATGTTCGCGTATTAAAAGTTTACATCCATTGGTTGAGAGTTTGTTAAGACAAGGTTTGACTGCATTTTTAGCCCCTTGCTAATAAGTAAAAAAAGAAATGCGAATGAGACAACTTATGGTCAACTTGTCTTTTAAATTTCATCTGATAGGGAGTAGAGACGAAACTATTAGGGAGGGCGATCCAAAGCTGACACACATGGAAAGAACAGAAAATGCTGCCGCATTCAAGCCAGCTATACTGTATTATCAATTTCATCGGATGACGTCTTAGATTAGTGTCTTGGTAAAATTCCAGTAGCAGATAGTAAATGTGGTTTGGGTTCTTCAGAACCTGGGAAATCAATATGAGGTCCCCCATAAACTCCAATAACGACCACCGTACATCCTTAGAGGTTTCATTCTTAGCTGTTATGGCAGTTGAATGTGGACCCTGAGGTACGTGGTTGCCCTACGTTAAGTGGTCTGCGGAGCAACGATATCCTGCTTTTGCCACGGCTGCCAAGCATGGATAGCACATACCACTGCAGTAGTACGTAGGCGTTAAGCAATTGACGGAACATTGGGGATTCAAACCGACCGAAGGCTCCGCGAAGCAGGCCGAAATGTTGATTGCCGGTTCTCGGCGCCCGCTTTGCTTGTTTTCAGTATCCGAGCTCTTCCTATACCAGTACACACTTGAGAGGCCCTCTGCAAGGTGTGGTCACAAAGCATGTAAACGCTCACTGGCTAGTGATGCAGATAATTCTCATTGCATTCAGATATGTTCAACTGGAGCAGGTTACTCGTTGCCCATTCATAAATACAATCTAGTTCATGTTTTAGTAGAAGCTGATAATTATTACTACTTGACCGTCATATATTGACATTATCAGCGAAAAATAGGACATTTGAGGAAATAAGTCATGTCAGATCGTTGAAGAAGGGCGGTTACAGCACAGAGCCCTGTGTGACACAACATTCCTCCTCAGTCGGGTTAGATATTAATCCCTACACAGCACTTGAAAATTCCGCTACTGAAGTAGTTGCCAATCCAACCTAGAACAGGATCTCCGGTCCGTAGTTTTGTAGCCTGTGCGGTAGGATGCTGTGATCCAGGTGGTCAAAAGCCTTGGAGAAGTCAAGAGAGATGACATCAACTCCGACCCCATCATTAGCCACTTCCATCCAAATACCTCCTGCGATCAGCATGTTTGTGGTGCATGTCCGGTGTTAACGGAAGCCATTCTGCTCCGGTGCCAAGAGGCTGCAATTTTCCAGGTAGTGAATTATGATCTCAGCGAAGACCGCTTCCATCACCTTTGTGAGCACTAGGCGGAGGGTCATGTGGTTCAAGTTTGCAGGGACTGAACGGCTACCAACTTTAAAAATTGGGGTAAAAGTATAACGCTTCCACCTAGTGGGGACTTGCTGTTCATCTAATCAAATTTGGATGAACTGTGACAGCGGTTCAGCTAGCTTTGCAGTTGCAGTATTCAGTAATTTCGAGAGAATGTTGTCTGCTTCTGAAGAGTAAATTAATTAGTAAAATTGCGGGTTTGAAAATTGTATGTGTAACCGATGGAGTCAAAAATGGGTTTACGGGATGGGAGGGATAAAGTTAAGGAGTTCAAAATTGTGGCTATTGTAGCCGCAGGGCATTTGGCTGATTCTTTGGCACTATGTACTGTACTGCCTGTTATGAAAAGTGGGCGGATATCATTTTTCAATTCGCGAAGTTTGTTGGCATGCCTATACAGCAGTTTGTTGTTTGCCAGGAATTGATTGGCTAGGCACTGTTCATAAGTTACACTTTCCTCATGGATACGTGGAGTACGATGGTTGCTATTGGTCAGGAAATTGCCCCAAGTCTCTTAGTCGGGGTTACTAATGTAGGCAATACATGCTGCATCCAGTACCGTCATATATATTCTAGTCCAGCTCCTTAGAATTGAAGGCGTCTTTGTGGAAGGAAGATGCTTTGCATATGAGGTTCTGTTGACGATGTCGATGAGTCTTTCAACGAACTCTATCCAAACGTTGTTAAGAGGTCTGTTGTTTCGCAAATCCAAGAGAGACACGTCAGCAAGTTCTATAAAGACGTGGTAGCATGTGATTAGATGTGTTAGTTCCGAGTGTTCAGATGGATAGTCTTCATAACACACATAGTTGCACGTTATTAATACATGTTCCAGAGATCTAATGGACTATCCATCAAAAACTTGTCAAACATAAGCTCTTCATTCGCAAACAAAAGGTCCAAATTGACGGTTTGTTCGCTGTCCTGAAAGGAGTGCGTGTTCCCATGATTGTACAAATGAATATCAGCGATGACTTCATGCGTCTACTTTGAGCTGTTCACTTGGTGATGTTGATACCCCCACCTAGTACAGATTATAGTCCCCGGAGATAAGAATATGGTTGTACCTGGTGCGTGTTTCTCTGTTCAGGACGCGCATCAAATGGGAATCCATTTCCGGAATGGACGTTGAGGGGCACCAAACGACAGCTAGGAGACATGCGGCGTTGTGTCTTATTTGAAGACGGCAACAGATTGAGTCGGTAAGGTGAGTTTCCAGATCATCAGTATACCAGTTGAGATTGAAAACCCTCAGGGTCTACAGTGGACAATATCGAGGCCTACGTGGCGACTTTATAATGACTTAAATGATCCTGAGGAATCCAAACCATTCTTATTGTCACCTACTAAAGCTGAATCGTAATACAACACTCAGAGGACACCAGCCAAAGCTGGCCACACAATACAGCCGGTTGGATTGCCGCCGGAATTTCTTTTCCCTTCGTGTGTGCCAACACTGGAACGTCCTTCCCACATACGATGATTCTTCCATCACGCTAACGGTATTCAAAAGACGTCTGGATGCTTCGTTTACCCACTTACATTACGCTATATAATCAGTGATGTCTACATCAACCAAACGTGAACAAACGGTGCTCATTCTCAGCCTTTGTGCTTCACTACTTACACGCTACTGTTGTGGAATATCGTTCGGAGATACTAGAACTGCATTCATTAATTACATCAGTGCAAGAAAGCAGCGCACGAATAAGCGTTGTCGTTCCTTTTGTTCTTAAGTCAAACCTTCCCCATTTGATTTCCCATATTACACTACAGTAACAATTAAATACGCATTCTAAAATGTTTATATGAAGAAGGGCATGTGAATCGCTTGAGGCTTAAATTGACGCTTTACACTAGTTTGCTTTCACTTCAAACATCCTACGGGACTTGGAAAGCAATCCCTTTTTACCTGTACTATATCATTGTTCATTGTTTAAGTAATCGAGGTAGTATAGAAGGACCCCATCTCCTCAGCTGGAGCTGTCATTCCGGATTAGTGACATACCTGCTATTTCAGCTTCAGCATCCGTCACCTATTTGTGCAACTATTTTTCGGTACTAGAATTAGTTCACAAGCATTCGCAGCTTGATATAGTCAATGCCCGTTAAGTTTACTGTAGAGCCCTTGGGGGTTAACGTATATAATTGAAATTTTCTCAGAGTTCAACAATCTTTCCTAGGTTGTGCAGCTCCCACATGTAGCTTTGTCGACCAGTGAGTCTTTTCGTGTGTACTAGGTGTGGTATTTAAGGACTTATTCATCTTTCTCGTTTTTAGCCCGTAGCTAATCTTCTACGTACAGTGTAGTGTCTTGTCACTATCTTCTTCAACAGGTTTTATGGGCTCATTAGACACATTACTTTGATATTGTTATTTTGTTTTGTTTTGTTCCTTGGGTGACGTATCATCTCTAGGAGGCCTACCGCTGTCTTCAGCCGAAGCTCATATAGTAGCCTGAATGGAAACGTGTACTAGCATTTTGCAGCTGTGCTACCATATATTTTGACTGTAGGATCACCATCAACACTATCGGCTGACTTTCTTTGTAGTTCGGTGAGGTAAGCAAACGTGACATGGGCTTCGCTAGCTTATCATCCAAGCAGTGTTTTAACCATATAACACTGTTCGTTATCACGAGTAGTTTTTTTCCTGCTTACCACACGTTTCGGTTTCAGGAACCCCGTGAGGAAGACTGGTTCTGGTTACACTTTCTACTGTTACTTTTCTACCGTGTTGTTAACACCATAACGTTCGCCTCATGGAATGTCTGCAAACATACGCGTGAAACAGCATTCATTTCTGAGTCTACTTGTCGACTGTAGAACTGATTTTACTTCAGTGACGGGGTTCAGCACAACGCTAGAAATATTCGATCACTATATTGTTTAGAGTTGGAGTGCCGCGTAATAGGCACTACGTGTACCGTTTTCAGTAGAACTCCGATTTGCTTACTAATAATGTCCCATTGGTTGTGGTCAAGCAAGTGCCGTTCTCTTATTAATATCGACTTCGATTCAAAGGTATTGGAGTGCAGGACGCGCAGTACAAGTAGTCGTTTCCTTACATCTTTCGACATGTCTCAGATACTAATTAAGAAACTCGAAGATGTATCGCAGGAAAACAGTGCTGCTATCACCAAATCAACTTCGCTACGCTCCGCTGTTGCTGATCCAGTTGAAGGTGCCGTTGATTTTAAATGATGGCTCTTCTTGGAAGCAACCGTATCCAAACGTTCGCTGGTTTCGGTTTGCGAATATTCAAGCACTCCTTCAGGAGATTGGACGTAGCCTTGCGTATATTTACAAAGATCGAACCCAGAACCGCATTAATCAAATGTGAGCCACGTGTGTTACAGGAACATCTGTTGCTTTACTGGGCTCGGTGTCGTTTTGCTTGCGATGTTACAAGCCCTTCTCTTCAGGATAGAAGCAGCACTTACTGGGTGGCTTAGGTTGCACAGTCCGCTATGCATACCCCAAACGCGGTTATTTGGGTAGTCACCATTTCCTAAAAGTTCGCTGGCAGCTGGTCGTACTTCTGTATAAGATGAGCACGCTATTATTAGTAGGATTGAAGTCAAATATACGTAGAAGCCAAAGAGACAAGCATGACACATCACCAAATAATTTGTGCGGAATTTTCCTCCTGGATTTATGTTCAAGTTCGGAATAGCGATCCGAATTTGAAGATGACCCGATGCAATCTCGACACTTCAAGAATTCTTGCAGGAAAATAAAAAAAGCTTTCCTGCTTGTGCATAAATGTAACGTCAAGAAAAAAGTTATTAAGCTTGGAGTAAAACAGCGACTACATGGTGAGAAAAGTGAAAAGAAACACACACCAACACACCAACGCAAAAAGGCTGGATTTAAACGTGGTGCG
>CALYDF020000523.1:0-42154 GCA_944474145.2 Dicrocoelium dendriticum | reverse complement strand
GAGTCTCCAGATAAGCTTCTGCCCCAGAAACTTGGGACAACTACTTAGCCCAACATAACACCTGCACACAACTGCTAAGAGGAGACAAAGCCGCCTCCAAGCAAAAGATCACAGAAACCTACAATGCTGGCCACAAACTGCCGTACAAGCACGTCAATAGCCTAGGAAAGGTGAAGCAAGGATACCCTCCAATCAGGACGGCTGATGGCTCACAAGAACGGATGTGGAAGCAGCAAACGCGCTGCGGATGCAATATGCACCCACGTTTCAGTGGGTCTTGCCACCAAGCGATCTTCCAACATTTGTCGTTTCCTCGCCAGGTCTAACCCACATCACTTTTATCGCGGAGGATTTATTGCAAATGCTGACGTCTCTACGCAAACACAGCTCGCTAGGTTTCGACAACCTTCGTCCAGAGGCACTGGAAGCAGCAGCAAGCCAACTGGCAGGACATTTAGCTCAGCTTTTCGAGTGTTGCTTAGACCGGAATCAAGTTCTCGCTATGTAGAAACTTGGAATCGAAAACCACGATTCACAGAGGTGGAAGCAGAACTGATCCCACCAAGGACCGCCTCGTATCCCTTCTTCCTGCACTCTCTAAGTTCATGGAATCCATATTTTTTCATGTACTGGTGTGTTATCCGATAAACTAACATCATCACGTCTGAGCAGTACGACTTCCGTCGACAGCGGTGATGAACAACGAATTTACTACTCGCACGCAGTAACTGCACGGAGTCAGCTGACGCTGGAGAAGGCGTTGATGTGATCTACCTGGATTTTTCGTAGCTTTCGATCGTCTAGATCATCAGATACTAGTCTCCAAGCTCCAGCAACACTGAATCGGCGACCTTCTTTAAACCTGTACTGCCGACTTGCTATTTCAACAGCAATTAGTGGTCATAGTTCGGAGCGTTTTATCGGACCTCATACGGGTTAAGTGTGGTGCGCCGTAAGGCTCACTTCCAGCTCCACGTTTGTTTTTGCAGTCTATTAATGACCTTGCACAGGGAATCGCTTCAAATACCTAACGTTTATTGACGACATCAATATCTGGCACAGGATCCAGGCGAACGTCGATCAGCATCTGCTTCATGCTGATCTATAACATTAACTTTTCGGTAAATTGCATGCATGACTCCTGAGTGGAGATTTACAACAATTTGCCTAGAAAGGGCGAATGCCCCGGCATAGTAATAATCATTGGTTTTAAGTAGACTTCAAAATTTTGGGCGGAACCGCTTCCGTCGTCAACGTATGCTTGTGTAATCCGACACTGAATGTAGGAAATATCAGGTTACGGGAACCGTTTAAGAGGACTGGGAGGAAGCTTCCCTCATATAGGTATCACATGCCATCAGTGATAATCGGAGGGTGGAGAAGGATTTATCTGAGATGTCGAGTTTGATGAAGCCGAGAGTTGATAAGTATTTCGCAAAAGCCGGAGATATAAATCCCCGATTGTTTAAGATAATTGAATGATGGTAAATCCCACGTGTTTTGGGGAATTGTGCGCTTATATAATTCGAGATCATGGATGCGTTATTTCCGGAGACATATTTGTCGACCTTCAGCTAGTGCGTACGCGACATGCCGTCGGCGTCACCAATTCCGACATCCATGACGTGCACCGATGATCCCTTTACAGCGAGTATATCTGGCTTGATGAATGAGGTCGCTGTTGGAATTCTTGGTCCGAGAACGATGTTCACTGTTCGTTTGCGGAGTTTTTTAGCGACTTGCTCTGCAATGACATTGCGGCGTTTACATCGTGCTTCATGATTGATGTCACATGATTGTAGGACATGGGACAGATTCTCCTTTTGTCCACAGTTGCCGCGACATAGTAGCTCGGATTGGGTATCGTGCAGGTCATCCTCTTGCACGTCGTACTTTTGTAGACGGTAACCCACCTCGAAGCTATATTGCTCGAAAGAACAGTCCAGGGAATATCCTAGTCGGATTCCGCCGCCAGTGATATACAGCGGGTGTGGTGACCACTCCCCGGAGTGGGCACCCGTCTGCTGAGGTAAGTAACGCGTCTTTCTATACTTCCGCAGTTGATACTTTATCCATCACCACTCGGTTGCTGATGGTAACATTGGAGCGCGCCAGTCGATGAATAGAGCCAGCTGCGGGATCTCGGATGGCCCAGCTAGTAATTGAGTGTGCATTATTAAGATGTCGTTCTGATGGGTCCTTCTGTAACTGTGGCATAGCGGCGGATAAGCAGGGTATACCGATACCAAAGTCCCCGATTGAGGCGTGGAAATAAGCCAGATTTGTGTCAGTGGGCAACAGGAGCCATTTTCTCACATGGGCTCGAACAAGCCGGACCATGCTTTTTTACCGTCTGTTTGTGGACAACGGCCAAGCAGAGTTTATGAAGATGCCTTGGAAGCAAAAACTTCTTCAGAAGCTCCAAGCGCTGATAGGGTTTGAAGAGCGCTTTTGTAATCTCTTCCATTTGAGCACGTACCTCGCCTGCGGAAGTTGGCGGGAGTTTATCTTTCCAACTAAAAGTTAAGCCTAACATCGTGAATTTCTCTTCTGGTGGCAAGGAAGGAATAATGCAATCCCCACAGTCTAAAGGGGCGGTGTCCAGTATCGTTAATTTTCTTGAACGGTCCTCTACAATGTTGACGGTGGTTGACTTCATCTGATTGATGAACAATCCTATGAGGGCCAGTTTATCACTGAAATGTCGCAAGTACTTCTGCAGCGAAAACCGGTCCTGAGCAAAGATCAAGACGTCATCGGCGTAGGGGAGATAATCAATTGGCCCTATTGAGGATGTCCAAGGTTCAGAAGGTAAATCTTGGAGGGCTTCGTCCAATGTTATGATAAATAGTAAGCAAGAGAGTGGGTCTCCCTGTCTAACTCCTCGTTCCGGATGGAGGTGAACATTGTTGAAAGTGGAATTAGCTGAGATGTAGTAGGAAGCAAGGTAATCCAGGAGCAGAGGGGATGCGTTAAAAACAGAGGCTGCGCGTAGTAAGGACTGATGAGAAACAGAATCAAAGGCTTTGGAAATATCAATTGAAGCAAAGGAAAATGGTGAGTATGAAAAACTGCGCGTGTCGCAGTGCGGCGTGCATTATCGCAGGTGCTTCAAAGCATCCATCCTTACGTAGGAAGCCGAATTGTAGACTATACGAAGGAAAAGTGGGAACCCAGCGGTCAAATAGGATTCGAGGAAGCAGACGAGTAAAGACGGAAGTGACGAAAATAGGCCGAAATAACTAAGGAGAAGAGGGTGCATCTGCCTGGGGAACAAAAGTGATCCGTGCTGTATTCATGTATGAAGAGAAGGGCGAAGAAGCGAGGAGAGTGTTGAGAAACGCAGTTACAAAAACGGGGTCCATCCTCAATACATCCCGTGGTGTGACACGGTCAACCCCCGGTGCCGACCATTGCATCTGACGAATCGCTTTGCAGTGCTCCTCTTGGTTGATGGGTCCCACCAAATCCGGGTTAGTTGGGAGGATATTGCGAGGTGGACGGTCGTCATGTACTGGAGGCTGAGAAATGACTTTTGTCCAGAAGTCCGTAAAACCAGGGATACGGTCGTCTTCTTGCAGGAAAGCCGTTCACCATCTGCCATCAATAACGGTTGCTGCTGCATCTTTACGCTTTGTATGCTAGGGACTTTGGATGTGGCCATATTGTAGGCGTCGGCGTTGCTGATTGTTCTTAATGACTGGCGGTACCTTTTTGCGTTTCGTCGGCGCCCATTTACGAGGGAATAGGCTGCTACATGCGGCATTGAGCTCTCTACTATACTGTTCCCGCGAGATGTCGTCCGGTAGGGAAAGCAGCATGTTGAGAAGCAGGGAACTTGATTCGTTATTGGTAGCTTTGCACCCGCACGCCAATCGTTGAGCCTCCGCGAGCAGAAGGCGGAATGGGGCTGGGTCATCGACCATCTGTGTGATAGAATGCGAAACTGAGACTGCGGAAAGGGAGGGAGGATTGATCAAGTCAGCAGGAGCACTGAGAAGCAAAAGTGTGGACGTGGGTCGTGGTTCCGACTGGGAGTTTAGTCTATCGTCCGCGTTTAAGGGTGTATCAATGATCAACCCAAAACTTACTGCATTTCAAAGTCAGTAGATGCAAGGTGCTTTCCATCCCACATCTGAGCAACTAATCATACCGGCTCGGAACAAATGTGCTGCGCAAATCAGCTGTCGAATGTGACTTGGGTGTTCTGGTTCAAGATGACTTGGATTGCTCCAGACAATCCTAAAAGTCCTCGAAGACTGGGAACCAACACGTCTGGCTGTTTGGACGAGCGTTTGAACAAGTAAACCGCTCTATGTATCGACAAATGCTCAGTGCGTATGTTAGCCCCATGTCGAATACGCAATTCACGTCTGGCATCCATGACTGAAACATAACCTTAATCCAGTGGAGCAACCACAACGTCGGGCATCTAAGAACGTAATTGGGATGCGCAATCTTTCATACCAGGGGAGGTTGCAACGATTGGGGTATCCAGTGGAATCTATCGCAGACTACGAGGTGACGTGATTATGGCATAATTGATTCTGCGGAACCGATATCAAGTGTGCTGGCCTTTACTTCAACTCAGCAGTAATGTAAACATCAGGGGCCACTCACTGGATCTCGCTATGGACAATGAACAATGATTTATCGCGGGAAATAAGCAAGTGCTTGACACGTCACGTAGGATGGTTGGGGTGAATACGATGAGACAAAAATATACGTGGGTTATCTGGCAAACGTCTCCGAGATAAATACTTTTGTAACTAACATCAGTGTAAAAGTAAAAGTCGAGCGTACACGTTCAGAAATAAACTGGGGGAAATGATCGTTAATATAAAGCGTGAGAAAAGTAAAATATGGTCGCACACTTTTGGCCATATGATACATAAATCCAGTAGGAAAGGATGCTCTGCGTAATCCACAATACAGTAGTTTAGGTAACAAAATGCTGGGAGCTAAGAGCAACATGTAATCGTTTTTTGAAGACGTCCAAGTTAGGAGAGGATACAACTGAGTCTGGGAGTGCGTTCCAGGGTTGGCAAACCCGAATGGAAATGTAAGTACGTCGACACTCTGGAAGCCTATAGCGTTCTTTCAATTTTAAGCAGTTACCCCTGAGCTGTGTGTTGTGTCTAAGTTTCAGCAAGTGGCGGCATACGTGGTTGGGGTCAATTAATATATAATACACTAAAATGTGATCGCAGCGCAGCCTTCGATAGCGTCCGCTGAAAATTGCCAACAACTTCAGCCTTCGTTGATAAGAGTGATAGCGCAGGCCATTTACATTTGTTGTTGCTCTTAGTTGTGGGGCATCTAACGCCTCTAGGTTGCACACCAACCAAGATTGCTAAGCTTGGATAACGTATTCAACATGCGGGCGCACGCAGCAATTGTGCATCATTAGGAAGATTGATGGGTCAAATCTCCCGAATACCTTTCACCGAATGCCGACGTGCTGGTTGCCGCTTTTCGCAGCTACCTCAGCCTGTTTTGAACAGTTGAGGTCGCTCTGTACGTGCACACCGAGAACACATTCTCGGGAGCTGGTCTGCAATTCGTTTGTCCCAAGCAAATAAGTGTAGTTATGTCTAAGACGTTACTGTACATGGCGACCTTCATCTAGGTTGAATGGTAGGGCATTTTGAACTGACCGGTTCGACACTGTGTTAAGATTGCACTGAAACCGTTCGTGGTTGTCCGGTCCTCTGATCCTCCGCCATATCTTGATATCATCAGCGAAAAATAGGAAATCGGCAGCAATTGGTCTCGACAAGTCACTAATGAACACCAAGAATAGACGAGGTCCAAGCACCTAGATTTGTGGTACACCACACACCACATCGATTGCATCGGACAATGATTCTCTTACTCTCACCACTAGCCGTCGTTCGTGTTGAAAATTACTAATCCAACTCAGGATTGGGTCGCCAATGCCGTAGTTACGAAGCTTCTGAAGGAGAATTTGATGGTCTAAGCGATCAAACGCTTTTGAGAAGTCCAGGTAGATGACATCCACTCCTGCTCCATCATTAACAGCTTCAGTCCAGCGATTACATGCATTAATATGAACACGTTTGACGAAAGCATTGTTAATCTGGAGCTATTAAGTTGCGACTTTCCAGTTAGTGCATCAGCGCATCTGAGATGATTGATTCCATAACTTTGGATAGTACAGGAAGTAGAATTATTGGACATAGTTGGTAGGGTCAGTGGGCTACCTCCTTTATGGTTAGGAGTGATGACCCCTCGATTCCATACTGGTGGAATATGGTTCTCTTTTATACATCGCTGATAGAAAACATCCAGTGGTTCTGTTAGATCCCTTGCTACCGACTTTATAGCCTTTGGCCGGATGTTGTCGACTCCTAGATAACTGTGGATAAGCAAGCATAACAAGTTCTTCAACACAGGTTCCGCAGTTAAGGTGATGTTTTCTAAACCCAACGGTAAAGTAATAGAAATGAGGAGAGTATTTGGGCTCGTTACCTGCTGGAAAGTTTGGGAGTAATGAAGCCGTAGGAGATCGGCTGTTTCCATTGCTGATCACGTGCATCCTTCTGTCGAGACTAGTGCTGGAATCCCCCGCTTCACCTTCCGAAGGCCGTTTACGTGCTTGTACAGAAGTTAGCGGTTCGTGCAGAATCGCTTCAATAACTCCTGCTGATGCGTGACGTTGTCTTCGCGGATCAGTTTCACGCAGAAGTTACGATGTGTCACGTATGCAGTCCAGGTTTCGGCATTCGAGCAGTCCTTGTGAGCTCGCCATGCCAAATCCATCTGGGACATACATTTACGTGTTCTGCTCCTCAGAAATGACTTATACTTGTTTTTGGGTTGAAAGGACTTCTGTTCCGATGCGTGCGTTACCAGTGTGTTAAACGTCCTTCTAACGATTTCCCAGGCGACAGCTGGGGGCATTCGATTAAGAAAGTCCAAGATGTATCCTTAACCGGCTTAGATAACACATTATATTGCGTGACAGTATGCACTTGATAATCCTCCTTTCCAGGATACTCCACATGACATATGTAATTAAAGAGTAGAGTAACCTGGTCAATATGACCCAGTGGTGTGCTTGTAACCATTCCGTCTAACATGAGTTGCTATTTAGTGAGCATAAGATCCAGTATCGACGGCTTATTAGCAGTTCGAAATTTGGTGGGAGAGGTTACGTTGTTGTACAGAGGATGGCTAGCTATTAGCTCATGCAAGTAGGCTTTAAACTGCGTACCGTCGGTTGCTGACATTTCTATGTCCTGCTCGTTAAAGTCTCTAGGGATAAGGATTATTAGGACTTGTTCAAAGCAAAGTGAAAGTGGTAGTTTAGTTTGGAGTCCATTTCCGACGTTGAGTTTGGTGGGCGCTAAATCACGACTAGTAGACATGTGTCCTTGTTTCACAACCGTAGGCGGCACCAAAGCGAATCAAGAGCGCGGAATTCCTGGTGATCGATAACTTCACATCGGACGTTTGCATTATAATAAAGAATCACACCACCAACACTTCCGGTACTATAACAACGAATAATGATTTGTATCGGGTAAAAAAGCATGTGCTCAATAGTACAGCAGGATGGTTAAAGCAAACATTAAATTTGTAGGATCATCAAATAAGTGAATCCTTATTTCAAGCGTCTACCGAGTTAAATGCACTACTGCATAATGATAGTTTTAACTGGGAATGGGATGCGCATACGCAAAATAATATAGCGAGCTGTTACAGTTCAGTAAGCGTATGGAAAATATAAAAGGAAACAACAACGCTTACTCGTTTGTTTCTTCATTTGACAGATGTAATAGGTTTATCCAGTTTAGCTACATCCAGCCTAATCACACGGACACTACTACATGTATCCTCATCGCCACGTTGGGGAGAGGGCCGTTAAGCACTTGGCTAGATTTGCGTTATTTCGTCCTCCAATTGCAACGGACTATGTCAACTAATCCAAGTTTTAAAGCGTTTCATCAAGGCCACTTTTGAATGGCGTTAATGTAGGAGCTAGGATAAGGTGAGCCGGAAGGGCATTCCAGGCAGTGCACACAAGGAGGAAAAAACCGTTGTGTTGACAAACAAGTCGACTGTAATACGTAGCCAGTTTGAGCTGATAACCTCTCAGGTTGGGATTTCGGCTCAGCTGCAACAGATTGCGACATGGGTGAGTTGGGTTCGTCAATATTAAGTAAACCAGGATAAGGTCTCCTCGCTAACGTTAACATTCACTACTGTACAATCTCAGGGACAGCAGTCTGTGTTGATAGGATTGATGAAACAATCCTCTAACGAGTTTGGTAGCTCTACGTTGCGAGTTTTCAGTGCATCGACGTCTCGCCTTTGCCAGGATTGCCATGCCCTGATCGCATATTCCATGTAAAGCCTCACCTCGGTGTTCTGCATTTGCGGAAAGATTGATGACACAAATTTCCGAAAGCACTCCATAGGAGTACAACATGTTTGCTGGCTCTTTTTGATGCCATTTCAGACTCTCTGTAGCATGCAAGATTGTCCTGCACGATCAAACCGACGTCGTTCGCTTAGGAAGAACGGAGTAACTACTTGTCCCCAAGTTGATATTCATAGATAAGCTGATGGCGTATGCTTACGATTCTGCACTTATGCACGTTGAACTGGAGCTGCTAAGATCGCTCATGAATGTTAGGAATAAACCTGACCCTAGTACCGATGCTTGAGGCACGCCACACTGGACGTCAATTGGATCGGAAATGGAGCTGCGGACACTCACATTCAGCTGATGTTGAGTAAGGAAGTTTTCCATCCAACCGAACGCTGGGTCACCGATTCCATAGTTTCGAAGTTTTTGAAGGAGAATGCGGTAATCCAGAAGATCGAACATTTTCAAGAAGTCCAGATAGACAAGGTCGACTCACACCCTGGCATCGGCTGACTTCGTCTAGCTGGCTCGGGATAGCAGCAAATTTGTAGTGTGGGATCGATTTCGGCGGAATCCGTGAAGCTCTGACACAAGGATTTTGTTGCACCCAAGATATCCCATGAGCGCCTCTGCAATTAGACGTTGCATTAGTTTGGATAAAACTGGGAGGAGGGTGATTGAACGGTAGTTCGATGGCTCCGCACGACTGCTGCTTTTGTAAATAATAGTAACTAGTCCATATTTCCACATTGTGGGAACCTGCATTCCTTTGGGACAAGGTTGTAGGAACCCAGCTAGTGTTTCGGCAAGATTCATGGCCACTGTCTTCAAGGCCTTCGGTTTGATTTCGTCCAAACCAAATGACCTGTGCAGGCGCAATAACATTAGTTTTCGTCACATTGGCTGCTGTGAACCATCCGTGGTTTAAGCCTTGTGCCGATGGAAGCTGCGTAAAAACCAGATGAGATGCTAATTCACGCCGGAAAGTATGGATGAATTGTTGGTGAAGCACGTTGGCTTCATATTGTGCGGTTTGCGCGATACCATCTGTTGCACGTAAAACCGGCATCCTGCGCTGCACTCTGCGAAGTCTGTTGATGCTATCTGCTCTTGATGTTGGAATTTTTCTTCGCGGATCAACTTGACGCAATGATTTCGTTGAGTTGTATAAGTACCGCAAGTCAGGTTACTTGGATTGACCTTGTAAGCGCGCCAGGCTGAATCCCTTAACGCCATGCATTGTTTATTACGGCTACTCAGGAACGAATGCACTTGCTTCGGGCGAAGGACTTTGCTTTCTGACGCATTTGGCACCATATCTGTTCTATGCCCAAGCTACTTCTGTCCAGCAGGTTTGAAGTCTTGTTTTCCCATCCTGGTTGGCAGTAAATATAAAGATGTGAATGATGGCGTTAGAACAAAGCCATACTTGGTTCTTCCTCTGCAGAAACTCTTTCTTCTAGAAACTCCTGATTCCGTGTGAATAACCATATTCTGATTCCCTACATCTGTAGACACTGTAACTGATGACTTGATAGGCAACTGTTCCTTTATTGTCTACCTCTTATACACAAATAAGATTTTCGCGGGGGCGTTTAATGTGCCTCAATTCTCACGGTCCCTTAAAAATGAAGCACAAAAACAAAGCACTTATATCTATCCTAGTTCGACTGGGTTGGGTACAGTATAGCGCGTTACTTGGGCGCTAAATACCAAGTATGCCGATGAACGACCAACTGCAATTGTGCGGAAGAACCCACAGAAATAATCTAGGAAAAAGTATATTAAAAATGTTGCTACGATATAATGTTAAAAATAAGGCACCAGTAACGAACAAGTTAGCAATGATATGCTCGGGTGCTGAGCGCGATGTCTTCAGCTTCGAAGGCCGCAACATGTGTTAAACAAACATGCGCACCATGCGAACAAGCAAACCGCCTACTTCCCTAATACACGAACAACTATGTTTATAACATTTTAGATTAATTTTCATAATCAAGCGTTGGACAATTCGGGGACATTACACGACCCCATCCTGGAAGGGAAAAGTTGGGTGACCCTGAGATCTATGTGAAGAATGCGGACCGGTGGTGAGACTTGATGCAGCTGCTGGAGGAGCACTAGCGTGATCGGACGCTAGCACGCTCACACAAGTATCTTTCCTAACGGTGCCAAAACACCAAATAGTTGGAAAGGTTAGTGGATGTTAAATGTTCGCCATTTTTGAATGTCAAATGTTCTCCACCGGTTCATACTTCCCGGTTCCTATATGGAACAAAAAAAAAACATGCACGTTGAAGTCGATGGCGAGGGACAAAGTGAAAACAACGCTGCCAGAATGGTAGACAAACCACATGGCCACTATTTTGTGTTTTTCGAAACACTGTTTTCTCTTTGGGTATTCAAAATGTTTTGCTGCTTTTGTTTTAAAATCCGTTTGCTGCTTTTTTGTTTTCAAAAGCTTTTGCAGTTATTTTGCGTTGTTCGCGCTGGTCACCCAAATAATAAAAAATAAATTGAAGGTAAAGTAATCTTGCAAACGCACTGGACGATCTAGTAAATTTCCGTGGTTCGGCTGAAGTGGTTCTCGACTTAGGCACCCTGTCCGATAACGCAGCTGGGGAAGCGGCTGACCAGATGTCGCTTGGCTCGATAGAAGGCAACGGAGATGAGGTAGGAGACACAGATGGAGGGTTCACTTTGGAGTCAGTGGCGTTGGGAGCAGAAGTATCTTCCGGCAAAGGCTGTGTTGATTCGTCAGAAGATGGACAGAAACATTCATCAAGCTCAGGTTCCCTGGGGGCAACCTTGTGGCGGTCAATCGTGACAGCTTCTCGCTTGCAGTGGCTGTCAATGATAAAGACACGGATCGTTGAAGAACCTTGCGAAGACATTCGTAACATCGCTCAAGAGGTCTACGGTGACCATCGACACGGAGGAAAGCAAATGGATAGTGCCGTAGACCTTGATGAATGAATGACTTAAGTTGTTGTTCCCTGACATCAGTAAACTGGATAAAACGATTATTCATAACTTAGTTCGCGTCGTAACGAGGAATTCTAAGCCTCTCCGAAACGAAGTCACCAGTTAAATCTAAACATTGGCGTTGGATGTGTGTACCTCGGTTTTGAGGACCAATCAGATGCCGAGAAGTATCATAGGTTGTGCTTCAGTTCAACTCAGTGCTTTCAGCTGTCTGTGGAAGTGTTTCACCATGCCCTGCGCCTGTGGATGATAGGTGGTGGTACCAATGCGTCGGCACCCGATGACCTTAAGCAAATCGTTAAATTGTGCACTGTGGTCAGTAGTCACTGTAGTTAGCCATGTGAAGCGATCCCGCGCTCAGTAAAAGCGTACATTACGGTTTCCGCGGATACGTCAGGAATGGGAAGGACCTCAGGCCAGCGGCTACAAAGGTCACTCATGGTCAGAATGTAGATCATTCTCTTGGACGGAGATAAGGATCCAAATATGCCGAGAGGAATATGGGCGAATCTGGTTGAAACGGGAGGGAAATGGCAGAGAGGAGTAGACACGTACCGCTGTATCTTGGCTTGCTGGCACCTGGGAGAGCTGCGTGTTCAACGAGTAAGATCACGTTGCATCCCTGGCCCAACGTATGGACCAGAGATAAGCTTAATAGTAGCTCTAATGCCTGGATGTGCGATGTTATGAAGTCTGTCAAAAATAAGTCGGCGAAAGGTTTCAGAAACGACGGGTCGTGGTCGTCCTGTAGAAGAGTCTCATGAGATCGTTCCGTCGGAAGATGATAGAGGGTGTGAAACCAACTTCAATGAGGAGTCACGGAATTCCGAACAAATCTGATCGTTCGATTGCACAGTGGCCATGGCAGATAGGTCGGTTGCCTGCTTGGCAAAGCAGCGGCAACAACATTCCGTTGACCAGAAATGTGTTCAATATCGGTCGAAAATTGTGCGATGAAATCCAGCTGATTGATGAGCTAATTGAATTCGAAAGGGGAAAGTTAGCGGCTTATGGTCGTTAAAGAAGTTAAACTGATTACCTTCAAGGACCTGTCAGAAGTGCTGGATTGTCGAGTAAATAGCCAACATTTCTCCGTTGAACGTGCTGTACTTGAGTACTGATGATTGAGGATATCCCGAGTAGTCGGCTAGTCAATTTGATCCACATCGTCCGTCACCGAAACTCCGTACATTATGGTGAACCACGGGCAAACAAACCCTATACATTATATAAAAGAGAGAAAAAATGGGGTAATGTTAAGATCCATGAATCTGAAGCAGATGAGTTCGTCATCCCACTAAACATAAAATATATAGTTGCCGACCATTTACTGCTCGGCACAGCCGTTTATCCAAAACACCCATCCCACGATTTATTGTTAAATTAAGCAAAGCTTTCCTGCATATTCACCAATGCACAAGGTCTCCTGAACAAGCTTGCTGAACCGCAGCTACGTCAAACATCACATGCCCGGGACTTTATATTCCTTACGGAAAAGTGGCTGCACTCAGATATAACCGATGTCGAAATCGCGATATATGGTGTGTCCCTTCTCCGAAACGAACGGCGTAGCAAAGGCGGAGGGATAATGTTATACAACCGCGACGACCTGCAGTGCGAACCGGTGGCCGATCCGGAAACGCTGAGCCTACATCAACTCTGGTGCAGTCTGCGACTGAGACACAACGACCCTTGGCTTTCGGCCGTTGTTTATCGTTCCCCAGTGTCCTTTCCAGAGATGAACTCCTGCCTGGCAGTATGCTTGGGAAGGGTCCTACGAGGACGATGCAGTCATGTTCTCATCTCAGGTGAATTCAATCTTCATTGTTTTGAAGTTCTGGCGTCTCTAACGAGCAGTTTAAGACCGGCATCCCCCAGCGAGCAAGCAGTTTAAGGCCGACCTGCAAGAGTATATTACAAGCATTCCGCTCTTCAGCCATGTCAGTTCACCTGCCCGATTCAGAGCCGGAATTAAACCATCTGTGTTGGATTTAATGCTCACGAAGGAAGAGCTTGTGGTTGAGAAACCAACGCTAGAGTGTCCTCTGGGTCGAAGTGACCATGTAACCATAATTTACGACGTCGTGTGTTATGCGGAGCATCCACAAGAACATACTAACTTGTTTCGAATAATCACCCACTACGACATACCTGCAGAACATTTGGTACATGCGAGCTGGGAGTTTCCGGACAACTGTAGCATTGATATTACTTGGTTGGATTTTGCTGGCAAGATCAGTGATCTGATTAAATCTGCATCGGTCAACCAGCCCCTTCGTACTGCAAGGGCACAAACATTCATTCGGCGTGGAACCCGAAAACACTTGACAGTAAGAGACGCTGCGTAGCATGTGCATAGAGCGAACCCTAGCCCTGAGAGCTGGAGTAACTATTTTGTGTATCGTAATCACTGTATCGCACTTGTGCGCGTGGACAAATTTGTAAGTCAGCGGAGCCCAGCGGAAAAATTGTGTGTTGACAAAATTCTTCTGTACATATATGTGAACAGCCTCCGGAATATGAAACATGGTGTTCCCCCACTAATATTAGCGGATACAAATGCTCAAACCGCGGAGGATGCAGCCAACGTTCTACGGCTACGATATGCCCCAATTTTTCGATGTGCTCCAAGCATTTGTAACATATCTTCCCCGTTCTCCCAGATGCCAGTCTATACACAAGTCACGTTTAGTCCAGTGACAATTTTGAGGAAGCTGCTAACGTTGAGCACCCATAGTTCTCCGGAGTTGACAACATTACCCTGAAGCACTGCAGGTGGCAGCTACGAGGATAGCTGAACCATTAACGAGATTTTTCCAAAGATACCTGGAATAACAGCAGGTCCCTAACATGTGGAAGAAAGGCATCACTACCCTGATTTTCAAAAGTAGTATCCGTTCAGAATCAGCCATCTATGGCGTAGTGAGTCTCTTCTAAGGTGATGGAATCGATCATGGCTGAGGCTGTAACGGGCTACTTTGAAAGATCTAACATCATAGCACCGTAAAAACACGGATTCCGTCAGCGTCGGTCATGTACTACTAAGCTACTTATTGCCCGTTGCACTTGGACTGAGATAGCCGACATTGGGACGGGCATTGACGTTATCTACCTTGACTTAGCTAAAGCAGTCGACCGCATAGATTACCACATCCTTCTCCAAAAGCTGTAAGCATACGGAGTTAGAAACCCTGTCCTTGGATGGATTGGAAACTCCTTCTTTCAGCGGCGCCTTCAGCTTCGATTTCGCGGTCCATTTTCTTATCCGATTGTTTGCACTACAGTGTTCCACAAGGGTCGGCGTTGGAGCCGCTGTTATTCTTGTTCTTCAATAACGACTTTGCGATTGACATCAAGTCAAATTTGCTACTTTCTGCCGATGACATCAAGATATGGAGAGCAATCGACTGTCATGAAGAGCACGATGAGTCGCAAGCATACTTAGTCCGCTTTTGAATGGTCAAAGATAAATCTACTTCGTTTTACACGCACAGGTGAAAAACCGTGCATGTCCGCCACAAGCTCACGCACAAATATATGCTTGGGTAAGATCTGGTGAACACCGCTTCACAAGAGCGAGCCTTTGGATGGTAATCCAAGACGACCTCGACTGTTTGACGCAGGCTTTGAAGACGTCCCAAACTGCGAACAAACATGTTGGTTTGTTACGGAGGGTGTTCGGGAAGTTCAATCCATTCATATACCCCCAAATGCTCAATTGGTATGTGTGGCCCCATATAGAGTAATAATAATAATAGGTATATTTCTCTTGATGAGAGAGTCTGTGCCTGTAGCGGCACAGATCAATTTGTACAGAAGTATCCATGCTCTGGCATGGATGATATGCATAGATGGAGTATTGGGATATGCGTTTTATGTATTAAAATTTTGATGGATGGTTGAGGCCAAAGCATAGTTATGAAAACACTGGTGTTTATAGGTTTTTGGGCCCCACTTGGAATACCTAATCGAGGGAATTTTCCATCTGAATATAGAGCTTAGGGTAGTTAGATCAAGGTAATTGACGAGTCTGCTACTAAATGTTGCCTCATTGTCACATGCCCTGAGTGCTATTGGTAGTTTATTCCACAGGTAGATGTATCTGACCAGGAAGAAATTAGAGCGAACGTTCGTTCTAGCCTTCGGTATATTCAATGCAAAATCTTTGTTGCGAAGCGCTCGAGTTGAACATTGTTGTAAATTGAGTGTAGGCAAGTTGGAATAGGTCCTTTTGTGTAACGTTGCAAAGCAGCAACAAGTTGTGCTTCAATCGTCGAATCCAAAGTGGTTCGAGATGATGTTTATTGCAATCTTCTCAATAACTCAAAGCAGTGTGTTTACCAATCAGATGTTTAGTAAATGACCTCTGCAGGTTCTCCACAGCATTTCAGTCACTCTTTCTCATATTTCCGTATATTATGCTGCAGTATTCGAGGATGGGGCGAGTGAGCAGCTTGAAAAGCTCAACTTTAGCACGAGTTGTGTGCATTTTGTTCGGTATATTGAACGTAGACCCTCTGGCACGAGCCACTTTGTCTTGGGTCTGTTAGGAGAAATTGAAGGTAGACGAGTACCTAATGCCAAGATCTCGTGTGGACAACTGTGTAGAGATGCATTCATTGTTTAGGTTGATAGCTCCTTCGGGGATAAAGCAGCCGTAAGACAGGATGCTTGTCTTCTTAGCGGGGATGTTCACCACCCATGTGCAGCACCATGACTCAAGGGAATGTAAATCATCTTGATTGAGCAGCAATGTCCCATGAAGCTCGTCACGCCGAAACTTATAGACTATAGTTTGATGTCATCAGCAAATAAAAATGATGTACCCTGTTTTACGGATGTGGTGATGTTAGTTGTGTAGAGCAAAAGTGCAAGGAGCCGAGCACGTTCCATGGAATGACACTACTGGTGATTGAGCGTGGGGAAGAGCGATAACCACCTAACGTGACTAGCTGATGACGATCACTCAGATATGACCATAGCCAACCTAGCAATGGGTCCCCGATCCTAAAGTTTTCCAACTTTTGTAGCGGTCGTTTGTGCGGTACTCGGTCGAACGCCTGGTGTATGTCATGAAACAAGATCACTACTGCATAGCCAGAATCGATTGATTCTGAAATATGATTAGGTAATGCAGTTGACAGGTGGTGCATGATCGCTTATTGAGAAAACCATGCTGCGAATTGTTGATCAGGCCAATAGAATCAACAAAGTTCATCATCTCCTTTCTGACCAGCTTTTCAAATAGCCGAGCGATTATCGAATTTTGGTGGATTGGTCGGCAGTTATCAATCATTTGTTTTGGACCTCCTTTATGCCGAGGCATAATAAATGATGTTTTCCATTTGTCTGGAAAATGACCAGATTGCAGCGATAGAGTGAACATGCTCATCAGTAGCAATGGGATATCCGGTCCTCCTAGTTTAATGGTAGTTGGTGAAATGCCATCAGATCCCAGCTTGTAAGATGGCTTGATTAATTTGATAACTTGATGGATAGCGTTGAGCCAGATATCTACTCTGCTTAAGAGGTTTGTTTCTGTGAGCTCTGTGCACACAGGCACCGAGTCAGCTTCACGACTCGTGGTAGTGGCAAAAACGTCGCTACATGCTTCACAGATTTCAGCTGGGTCATGGAGTAAGTGACCCCCACCATCAACAATTACGGTAATCAGAGGAGTGCGATCACTTGTTCTACGGTGCTGTAATTTGACTAGCACCCTAGCTTTGCACCTTGTCCGTAGGGCTTATGTTCTTCATCTTTTCGTCGTGTTAATTGCGTCCATTTGACTACGGTGAGAAATGCATGCATTTGTAATACAAATGAAAAGTCACGGATTCTTTTGTATCTTGCAGCTAAATTTTGGTTTACTTGCTGATTTAGTGCTCGACGGAATCTTTGGAGATATGAAGGATAGGAATATATTGTGGTGCAAGTAGGGCTATAGTGTGAGGAATTTGTTTATAGAACTGCTCCACAACGGTGTACCACTGGCAGCGAGGAAAAGTACATCCCAGTCGCAGAAACGAATGAACTGCTGTAAGTATTCCCAGTTTATCTTATGGGTTGCAACCGGCTTTGTAGAGGTGAGTTTAGTGACCATTTTAATTTGGAAGCTGAGTCGGATCATGTTATGGTCGATGGCTGGGAGATTGTTTATGTTCTCGGTCTGTGGATTGGGCATCCCTAATGAGAATATTAAGTCCAGTACATTGGCGTACCTAGTTGGACTGGTAAAGCATTTTGTCCAGCCCCCAGCTCTGATGGAAGAAAGAAAAGAGTCGTGAAAGGTAGACGTTGGGTGGGATAACCAGCGTATTTTCGGTAGGTTGAAATCGCCGGCAATAATCTTCTGGCTTTGTGGCAACTCGGATGCGAAGTCAAATGCAGAAGTGATCTTGGCGGTACGTATGTTAGACGCATTTGATGGGTTGAAGATACATGCAAGCAGTGTAAGGTGAGACAACCTCAACTGACAGCCAAATAGATTCAGGGATATTTTCCAATTGTGAGTGGCCTATAAGTTTAGCTGTGAATGTTTTGCGTAGATATATAATACACTCTCCACCTTTTCTGTCGCATCGATCTTTTCGACAAAAGTGGTAATTTTGATTCAGCAGAGAAGAGTCAAGTGTATCTGAAGAACACCATGTTTCAGTAACGAGGATCGCTTGAGGGTCACTGAACTGTGCAATTGCGTTAATAAAATGAAGTTTGTTGATTATGGATCTGGCATTAATCAGAATCACTGAAAATGTACTAAGTATTAAGGAATGATCGCTGTCCGTTGTGTGATTGTCTGAATCTTTGCGCTTGAGCATGGTACACATGTTAGGTAAGTGCGAGTATGGTGGGCCAGAGCTACCCATTAGAACATTTGTTGATAAGCGTAGCATGTCATGTGTGGATATCGAGACAGTTGAGGGCACGACAGGAACCAAGGCATCATGCTTAGTGTGTCGTTAGTTTGACAATGGACTAGCTTTGTCATCTGAACAAATTGGAGGAGGAGTGGGATCAAGGTGTTGACCTCCGCCGGAGGTATCTGAGATGGGAATGGGTGCGATTCCATTCCGTAGCCGTCAAAAATTGGTTGTTGTTAGAAGCCGCTTGAGAGTTTGAAGGAACATGGAAAAGAGCAGGAGGTAAAATAGTCCTACTGATCAAGGTCCTGCCACTATCTATGCACTTCCAGTGATTGTTGTGGTGTGTAGGATGATAATTAGGCGAAGCAAAGAGAGTTGTTAATGATCTCATTCAACATAGTAGGTTGTTTGCTCTGGTGATTGTAGGAGGTTGGTCGATAGGAAAATTTGGGTGCAACCGGTTGCTTAGTATCCATACGTTTTTTCAAGGTAAAGGTCTCTGGATTGGAGAAGTCGTCTTTGTGCGACAATGGACTACGAATTACCTCAGGTTGTCTATCCTCAGACGTGTCTTGTTGGTTTGGACCGGGTTGTGATATATTCAACGAGTTGTCATTTTCCACTGTTCAAATCAATCAGACTTTCCTTTAATCCTTGTGCATGAGGAGTTCGATATAATGGGTGTTGTTGTCAGGAATAGGAGAACCCGCTTTATCCGTTCCTTGTGTAGAGGGTGTTGCAGTGAGACAAGGAAGGACGGCTTTGGAGTTAGTTGACAAATATGTTAGATTATCGATGTCTAAATGAATGCATCTAGTATCCACCTTGGATACACTCAACTTTTGTACTTCTGCTTGAGCTTTCTCAAAGAGCCTAGGTATTTTGTCTGGTGTTCGCGGCACAGTGCCAAGTTCGGACCATTGTAGGGTTGATCAATCTGGTTTACTCAAAATGCCGTTAAATTGTGTGCACCAGCCTAAAAAGAGTCCACAATGGAGGAATCGTTGCGCGACTTCCTCACTCAAACATTTGAAAATAAGTGGACAGCTGTGTTTCGGTGTCTTCATTTTCAAACGTTGGTATTTGCAGTCAACATTAGACATGTTACTAGCTTTCAGTATCGTTAGTGCTTCCTTATCCAGACTCAGCCCGTCCGAAACATTAAAACAATCACACTTTTGGTCTACATATTCGTTCATGCACTTTAGAGGCAACAAAGGCAATTAACTGCCTTGCTGTTCCCATTATAACAGGATCAGTCTTCTCCAATGAATTATTGATGAAGTCAAGCGTAATCAGGTGATCTTTGAGGGGTTCAAACAGCGTCAAGCTATTTCTCATCTCATTAGGTTGTGATAATAAAGAAAGTAACTTATCAGTCAGTTCTGTGATGAGTATATTTTTAGCCGAGGAACAGCTTCGCTTTTCTTTTGAGGCCTCGCATTTTATTCGCTTTGCTGTTGGTGTGGAAAGTACACTACGCTTAGCTAGCTGAATACGGCGAGACTAAGCTTGTCGAGATTCAGACTCATGCGTTAAGGTAATATATTTATGCAACAAAAACCAATCTTGTGTGATTTCTCGCAGTTGGAATTAGATAGGTGGGTTAGATTCCACGACTGCTTTTGTCGATAATAGCCCCAAATCAACGAAGTTGTCCAGACATGCAACAAATCCGAACGCAGATGGTAGTTGGGTTGAGAACTCCGAAATAAGCCAGAGGACCTCCACCAAATTTACACAGATTAAAGAATACACCAAAAGGAAACCATTGGTGTATAATTCACACAGAAAATTCACGTATAACAGAGTAATCCGGAAGAAAAGCTGGAATCCAACAACGTAATCCAAAAATCCGCGGCTTTCATTGTTACCTCCAACACATAATCCAGGCTTGAGAACCCTGGTTAAAACGCGACCCGGTTTCATTGCAGACCGCACAGCGGCGGGGAAAGAAAAATGCGAACGGTGATTCCCATCTGTAAAACAATAGGCGACTGAAATTTCTGGGAGTGAACAGCGGAAGATATCGCCGTCTACGACGTGATCTCATCCTTGTATTACAGATTTTGATAAACCCCGATCACGCGATCCTCCACCTCCTGAACCTAAACTGGAACACAAGATTGAGGGGTCATAAATTGAAATTTGCCACCCAATACAGCCAACTGGAGTACTGCCGGAATTACTCTTCTCTTCCAGTTTGTCAACCGTAGAACGCCCTTACGACTTTTTCACTTCCGCGTCCACGCTACCCATTATTAAAAATCGACTCGACGATGCTTTACCTAATTTACAGTAATTGATCTCATTTCTGTTCATTGACTGACAACAAGACGCAGACAAACATGGTGCTCACCAAACCCATGAAATCGGATTAGACGGATATACTTATGGGTTAACGTGGATAATATGATGAGTCTACAGATGTGTTTTGCACTGTTGTGTAACTTAAAGGAACTAACGTTATTCCCGCAAACCATCCCACGGGTCTTGTCAAGCCTTGGCTTCATAATCCGTTTTTTACCAGTGTTCCATTGTTCCACTGTAATGTAAAGCGCTTTCATCATTGAGAGCTCTCACTAGTATGTGTGAGTTCTGTAGTAATTGAAAAAGGAAATCAGTCCTGATATTTTTCGCACGTCTCTTAATCTTCTATTTACTGAGCGATGCGTAATTGCAACGTACCAATATGTGTGAACCGGAAGGGAAGCAAACTTTTGCTATCCAACTTTACATGCATGTTTAATTCATTCGACATTTTACGTTCAAGCTTCCGTTGTAAAACATGCCGGTATATCTGACAGCGAAGAGCAGCTAACTGATTTTACTTAAAATATCACCATCCCTAGTCCTTTTTCTATCGTTTTCTGAACTCATTTGCCTAGCGTACAATTAATATCAAACGCCTGGACCGGTAGAAAACGCCAAGCATGCCCTCCTTCCACACAGGTATGCCAATCTCACCTAGCTGTCGCGTCATTTATGTTAAGATCCTAATCTGAAGACGAATACCTCCGCGTTGTGATACACAATTTTAAAGGTCACAATGTATAGGATATTGTTTTGTCTAAATTGACTGCTATCTCGAAAGCTGTTGAAATTAGGTTTTAACCTTCTTTATATAACTACACATTTGAACATCACCTCACATCACAATGATAATAAGACTTTCTTCCGTCGGTAAAGAATGCTCTCCGTCAGAAACCTGCATCCATCGGGAGAGCTATTATTGACAAATAATTTCGACTATCTCTTCGATATCACATGAAACCAACATGTCCAATGGAATGTTTGGTAAAAACCAATGTATACATTACTAGTGTTAATATACTGAATTACAGATTGAATCACTGAATTTCCACTTCTATGTCTGGAGCAGCCTAAGGTTTACGAAAATATTTTTGCAAATACACGGGATGAGCTTTAGCGAACCGATGGATAAGGGAATAGCGCGAAAAAGCATAACGTTATACACTGAGTTGTGACCAGAATCCGGAAAGCTTTTGTGTATCAGGAATAAGTTTGGTTAGGCAAGCGCGCTATTTAACTAGAGTAGGGTGGCTGGGCAATTTTATGATGTACACATCTCGACACTTATTCCTTTAATCAGAATTCAGTGGCCTGTTACTTCTGCCTATGTAACTGGCTCCCCTGCTACACACGTATCAATATATACAACGTCAATTGGTTCCCCGAGCTTGTCTGATCGCTCACAGTCTTTGTTACAAATATTCATACCAGATATTGTTTATACTAATGAGGAAGCATGAAATAATTGCATGTATCCTCCGGCTTTCGTGTTCCCACGGTAATATTCAAATGAATGAGGTGAATTAAGTGCATTGAATTGACATAGGTAACTGGGATATCCACGTTGAGCAATTGTTTATTGCCTTCCCACGACCAAAACACACGACGTGTCTTATCCACGCAGACAACCATGCATACCTGAATCAAATACCAGATAACCACACACTCGCTTCGCTTAATTTACCGGATATACTCGTTTCCAAACCCACCTAAATTTATTCACTTCATCCTGCGTATCACTGCAAGTTACGTCTGGAGGTACGTCTGTCAATTCCTCCGTAAACTATACATTCTTTTTACAGATCAATACAATCAAGTCACTACGCCCATGCAATTCACACTTCACTTGGACAATAATCGTCCCATTGGATTGGATTGCCATTCCTGACAATAGCATGGACGCAGAACAAATCACTGTGACCTAACTTGGATACCCAACACGCTTGCTTTTAGGATGATTTATGTTGATTGCAACACTTGGATCATCGACAGATTAGACTTCCGGAGATGTCGTAATAAAGATCCAATCAATCTGATTTTTACACTGTGCATCGGTATTGACCTCGCTAATTCTATCTTGCTTATATTGAACAGCAGGTAAGTAAATTTTGATTTTTGACCGGTTTTATTACAGAGAGGCGTTACTGGGAAATGATTGCTTAACTGGTGAATCACCCAGATCAAACCAAACCAAAGCCAACAGTACACTGCGGTATAATCCAGATGGATACCAATATTTACAAAGGAAACCAAGCAATAATGCTACTCAGTTCGAAAAACAAACGATTATTTGCAAGGTATGCGATACCAGTGCAAATCACTGTATTTGAACCCTACGGACTTATCTCAAAAACAGTGTCCTGCCAGAGGAATCACAAAGTCACACACAAAGTCACACAAAGGTCACATAACCATACGCATTAACAAGTTGGCTGTACCGCGCATACAGGGTACGATGCTTAAGAGTTCCCGGGTGACTTTAAGGAGCCTATTGTCACTAGGTAAGTGTGTGCAAATACGGGAATGGACAGACGACAGACAAGTGTGGGACATAGAACAAGCAACGTAGGTAGATGGATAAACAATTCAACGGGTATATTTCCCAACTGGTGGGATGCTATCCGAACAGCAGGTACAAAACAGGCGTAAGAGCTTGATTTAGAGAAAACCCGTGCGGGGCAGCGAATCTGAACATGAACAGGAATTGGTAAGCAGGTGCTGGTCGTAGTTCAGCAGATGGTGCAGTTGTCAGTCATGGTGATCCAGCGCAATGCAATACCAAAATGGTTTCTTGCCTGGTAATGTATCACAGGGCATTGCATTGGCTTATTGTTTAAGTATTTATGCCTATCAAAATCTTATGTTGTTAGTAGTATATACGTAATACTACTTCAATTTCACTTGGTCCCACCTTTTAAATGAAAAGTGAACTGAGACAGAAGCAAAGTGCGTCTGTAAACAGCTAGCCACGAAACATTCTAAACGATAACCATCCGTGTCTTAAAATGAGGCGATGTGTTCTGTAGAGTAGAGGTCTAAACCAAACTCCCGCCATTGCTATTCCATGGCAGATGTGTGTGTGTGTAGATGGTATAGAAAGATCCACATCGTTAGACTGTCTGGGGCCAAATTATTGGTTATGGACCGCCATACGTACCGGAAAACAGCGCTAGACCACAGATACTACGCCGGCAATCAGATTGATGTCACACATGCTGGTGTGTCAGATACGCACTGTCGGCCATCTAAATGGAGCACAGAGTTAGCAAATCAATTCTCGTACGTGTGATACACATATCCGCCAGACAGAAATGTTCAAGGTCTAGAAAGGGCATGTGACGGGTATATAAATTGGATGCGCACCACAACCCCAATTAAATACCGCCTAACCGCCATGATATTCCCGACAAGGGGCTTACTACTAATTGGTAAGTTTTGTGAGAAATTCTGTGCTTGCAATTTGCCTTCCGATGCTGAAAATTAAGTGATGACATTTCACTACCGAACCGCTTGTGTTAGAAATATCATACAATCCCATTCGAAAAGTACGAGACCATTAGTAGCAATCAAAAATGCTGACTTTTTCTTTGCGCTGCGCAAACCCACGAAAACAACATAATTTCTGTAGTCTTTAGTGTAAAAAAGTAAGTACGTATTGTTGAATCACACCCATGTCATTTGCAACCAAAATATTCATCTGATGAGACGTTGCGTATATCACAATGAATCTCATGCATGCAATCCATACGGAGGACAAATTGTTGCATCACCCAGAATTAACTCAGCCCTTTGACTATGTAGTTCCTTCTTAATACCATTCGGAAGTACAGTTTGAAGAAGCTGCTCCATGCAGTGAGGAGTTGTGTCTGATAGCCCAAACAAATGACGTTTAGATGCGTAAGGAACGAATTGATGAAATGCTTGTTGCCGAAACAATTTCTACACTAGTCGATATTCACACACATTCGAAACCCTAGTATTCAGAATACACCGATATAACGATACCGGGACAGTGGT
Source organism: Dicrocoelium dendriticum (assembly GCA_944474145.2). Classification (NCBI taxonomy): domain Eukaryota; kingdom Metazoa; phylum Platyhelminthes; class Trematoda; order Plagiorchiida; family Dicrocoeliidae; genus Dicrocoelium; species Dicrocoelium dendriticum. The sequence goes on along the minus strand of CALYDF020000523.1, from coordinate 17,578 downwards.
TTATACAGCTTACTTAGACATTCTGACTTAATGTAACTTAGAAGAACCTCGTGCGCCTAATGATTTCATAATGTATTCCTCATTAACGCAACCTCTTTCATTCAACAGCAATTGCGTTTGCGCCATGCCAACAAATGCGGCTACATGGTGAGTTCACATAGTGGATTGTGCGTCTTTAACTGATCGCTACAAACCCGCTGTTGATAATAGGTTAAATTCTCCACCACGTCAGTTGTCTCGACATTAGTCTTTGCTTCATAGGTTAATGGAAAAAAGCAGTCTGAATATTAAAGAAAACGCAGAACAGCCAATGCACACGCTCCTGGCTAAAATAACCAAATCCTCTCTGTCAGATAGCCGTGCGAAATAGTCTGCTTTTCAATGCTAACTTCATTTTCTCTTGTCCATACAGTCGTAAAGATAACAGGAGTACTCCTGAAGGATGGTAATCCATTATCATTAATCAGTAAACGGGAACTGGAAGACCATCCAGTAGCTGGACAGTTTGAAGATGTTTGCATCAAGGTAAACAGTATTGCTTTCAGTTCCTGTTTACAGGTATATATTAATCACATGCAAATAGAAATGATACATGAATAGCATTAAATGTCCAAATCATTAAGGCTAATTTCTCACTTGGCCCCACATTCTGTCATCAGGTCTGAACGTTTGGGGTATACGTAATAAGATATGTTCTGGCTGATCATTCTAGACCCATTGATAAGTATAATTTGCCACCCTATTTCAGCTCCGCGCCTCAATTTCATCCAGGATAGGCATGCCATTCGATACGGTCGGATGTGGATTTTCTTCATTAATTACCCCTCCTAATCGAACTCACGTCATTGTCAAGCTAGAGAATAAAGGATCTGCTGAACTGCAAAATATTGTAATAGATTTGTTGTCGGAATGGGAAATATGGAGAAAAGACTCAAAAATCGCGGGCTTTAAACGGCAGTCACACTTTGGTAAATTGGTCCCAATAGTTTAAATGATATCAAAACAATCCTCCATTTGCTGACAAGATAGCTACCTTCGTACACCAATTACATTTCAATACGTAATGCTTGGATTCATTAATGTGCCGGGTATTCCGCAGTTATCGGTCACCTAGTTAGAGTGATTTGAATCCACTGATTATACTAATGTAAATGGGTCTAATAAGAAATCATGCTCCCATATACCTTTTGAATTCATTATGTTTTGGCGAGGTAGCTGAAAGCGTTATCCTTTTACAGAGACTAACATCGGTGATGGGTACGCAAGTAAGTTTTCTACTATACCGGGATTGATAGCGATCAATGACAGCTAGACTACACAGGTTATCGGACAATCCACTAGTCCCCATGTAATCACACTTCTGCGGGATTGGTGGGTACCACCGCAGTTGCAATCAGACAGGCGTTAGTCCGTGGGAACTGACGCGGCAATACTAAGCAACACATCTCGCATCGTTCACCAGAGTGAGCAGTAAAACTCAGCTCTTCTCATTGAATTGCCTCTAGCGCTAGTGCGAATTTCCGATTGGCACTAAACCATCTGAGCCAAATATCAGCGATTTGCACCTATGTTGTCTGTGTGGTACTATCATGGAAGGTGACTGAATGAAACCCATAGGTACATACTAGCGTATACATCTTGAGCACGGCCAAACTTTGTATTAGTCACACTAGAGTAGCAACATTCCCCGTTTTAATGGACATTAAGTGTGCTTCTACGTTGTGCATTCCTGATATTGTCAATCTAATTCAGCCATCCGAATTTCTATGGGATTCTTCGGAAATGATTTCACTGCAGAACAGTCCGGTATATATGGCACTGCAACTGAGGTAACTCGTATTGCGGAGACAACATGCTCAAGAGTAAGCAACAGTTTGAAATGCTTTCATTAAAAACACGTTTCGCTATAGTACTCAATGTGGCCATTCAGGATTATTAGATGACGGCGGTGCCCAAATCGATTACTCGTGGCAATGCAACTGCTCGCAAGATAACTTACTGTTAACTCAACAATCAAAATAGACCTGTCCTAATACCCACTTGATTCGCAAGGTAGCTCAAGTCGCAAATGGGTTGCTAAGTTCCTCCTGTTAATTGGTTTGGCGTAACCACCAAAGCTTGGCTTTAAATACGTGGCAAACGTCAACTGAACTTGAACATTTGCCCAACCAGCAAAACTTCAGTTCGCGGAGGACACACTGGTTCCTCTATGACACCTTATGGATCCTCTTGACCCTATGCACACCTGCTCAGATAATTTAAATGATATTGCATTCCTTATAAATCACTCAAAAAATAAGATAGATTGATGAAAGTAATCTTGCGGTGATATTCATAAAAGGAACGCGGCTTGTACAATTATGCAGCTTCTTGATTTTAACACACGCTTTTTCTAGCCCAGTGTCTACTGGATGAGTGCTAGTTAGATTCATAGACAAAAGATAAATGAAACGTGAAAAAATTAGTTATTTACAAAATATGTCCCACACGCAAACCAGAATTCCTCAAGCTTAATGCATTATTTGTATTGCATTTGTCGTACAAATGAAAATATTGTACTTTCCCCACTGGCTGTATTAAATCAACAAGTACGAGAAATTGGCGATTACGGAGAAAATGGCGGGTTACAAGAACTTTACTTGTAACCGTTCCACACAGTGCATATGTGAAAGGAGTCTTTTTCATGCATTTCCAATCATATGAAACAGATGCTATCACAATAACCAAAGATGCGTTGGAGAAGAGAATCATAACGGCCAATGGTTACGACATCATTTCTTTGTTAATTACAGTCCTCAATTTTACATTATAATGTCAGTAATAAAAATTTATTGGAAACCACAACTTCCTGTGCATCTGTATGGTGAACATAAATTGTTTACTTATTAAAGCTAACCAAATTCCTTTCCTTGTACAATGCGTATATTTGCCTAATTTTATTGTTTGTTGGCTTATCGTGCCCAGCCAAAATACTAACAAAATGATTGCACATTTGCTCACAGCGTATAGCAATTTATATATTTGTACATCACAATATATTTGACAAGTCAAACTATTCAATGTTAATCGCACTAACAATACTTCTGAGTCGATGACTCAGTTAAACAAACCGTGATTAAGTCACATGAATGTCGGCCAATGCGCCCCAGTAAGCGAATCTGTTATGCCTAACTCCCATTGCCGATCTGGCACGCTTAGTTAATCCATTCGCTCAACCGGTATGCTACTCTCCTCTCTTGAGCCTCCACATTGCTATGCACCATGCACATAAAGCCATTCACTGTGTCTCCAGTCGTGAACTCTAAGCCACACGTTATCGGACGCTCCATTTTCAATCGCTCTTTTCTCTAATTTCGTCTCAAATGCACTCTATTTATTCTGACTATATTCTCTCCAAATTTTATTTCCTATACCCATGAATCTACCTGTAGTCACCACACATTTATTCCAATGCTCTTAATCATTGGATACGATTAGCTCAGTTAGTTTCCGTGCCACCCGGTCGGAGTGCCGATTCTGAGTGTCACTGATCTTCTCAGACTGTTTTGTTGCCTCTCATGTTTTGGTGAAACTGGGCTCAAAATTCTGACAAATGCCACATTAGCGTTCGAATCCTTTGCTTTTTTAGTTGCCGCACTGGGCTCAAATATATATTCGTATAAGTGTTGTGATTCACCAATAGAATGAGATACTTGTCTCCATGAATAGCTCCAGCATTTGTTAACATGCGCCTGGCCTGCTGCACTGGCAACTCCACATTTCCATTTGATTTACGCTGTATTACCTACTCGTTTGCTGTTGAACGAATTCTCACTTTGTTGCGAAGGCATGGAAAGCAACACTGGTAAACTGGATTTCATGAACCTATGCCATATTTTCCCGTATTTTGTTCCGATTAAATGAACATCTGGGCTTGTTGAATACCGCCGCTAATCTAACCTAATTAGTAGAGTAACTCACATTAATTAAGTAATTCTTTGAATTTGTCGCAGACAATCTACCCCATCTGCTGTCACGGTTAATCAGGGATACGATGAAGCAGCAGAATTATTTTCCTCGTCTGGTGTATTTTGTGTGAACGTACGTCTCACAATTCAACACATGATCCCCGATTTGTGCTGCCTTTCCCAGGAAAAATATCAACTCTTGCTATTTTAATGATATAAGTGGCACCCAGGTGAGTATGACGGACACATTTCAATAATTAAGTTTGCGGCGAAGGCAGGATCAGAATACAGCTTCCTTTGAAGAGCGGATCATCATACATGGGCAGTTCATCTTGAAAGTTGAAGTGGGATGTTACTTTCTGCGGCACATTTTTGTTTGTCTCCCATTAACAATTTAGTTTATTGTCTAATAAACGGTACCGGTTTCAACTTATGTGACATGGTGCGATGTTCCTTTGGAAGATATTCCGAGTCGCCAGTTGCTGTACTCATTTTACCGTTTTGACGCCTAATGGATTTTGCTCGGCTACCATCGGCTTAGATCTTGACAGCGTATCTGCGATGAAATTCTGTACACCAGATATATACTCAATATTCATGCCGTGATTTGGTAGCCAGATAATTGTGCGTTAAAGACGAAGGGGAACGATGTGTAGCGGTTTACTGGCTACCGACATAAGTGGTTGATTTTCAGTTTACACATATGTCGTTCTTCGCAATGTATTTAACTAGTGGCATGGAAAACCTTCCGCATCTTCTCACAATCTGCGCGTAGCGCTGCTTGGTCGCGGTGATTGTTCAACTGCGGAAATGCATAGATTGTTTTCTGTAAAATAGCAGAAACTAGTTCGCCTTGGCTATTCTCTAACTTTGTCCCCTAAGGCTGCGCTGAATCGCAATATACGAGTGCAGGTGAACTGCTGTTGAGGTGGTTATTAATTTCAAAAAATAATTTCGTTGTTCCATTCTCCAACTCCGTTTGAATCCTTCGTGCGCTAGCTTCTAGATTGGCGTCATGATACCAACTAGTCTTGGCATAAAGTTACCCAAACAATTCACAGGAACTACCTACATCTTACCAAATACGACAGTGAGGAAATCGCTCAGAAAGGTTAAACAGATTCTTTGTAGACGGATGTACATTTTCATCACCACCACGTAGTACGATTTGTGGCTGGGTAGAGGGTGAACCTAAATTACACATCTGGACGAGCTTAACGGCCTTGTCAGCGACGCCGACTGAGGTCGGAGTTTGGGATGAGTGAGTGGATGGCAAAACACGTTTAGGAGATGATAGCTCTAACGACAACAAAAAGGAAATGCAAAGGCAAAAAGAAAGGAAACGACGGTGGCATTCCAACGCGGCACTCACGCATTCCACACGGCAGGGTTGTGTAATTGAAATGCATCAAATAAACTCGTAACGTGCGCCGTTAGAGCATTCCAGGCGCTAGACAAACGGCGGGAGAAAACGTTTCGTCGACAAGCAAGTAGACTGTAGTGCGTAGCCAGTTTGAGCTAATGAGCGCTGAAGTTAGTAGTTCGGCTCAGCTGCCACAGATTGCAACATGGGTGAGTTGGGTTCGTCAATATTAAGCAAACCATTAGTAGGTCTCATCGCTGACGTTGGTATTCACCACTGTACAATCTCAGGGACTGCAGTCTGTGTTGATGGGAGTGATGAAACTATCCTCTAACGAGTTTGGTCGCTCTACGTTGCGGAGCTTTCAGTGCATCGATGTCTCGCCTGCGCCAGGAACGCCAGGCCTGGATCGCATATCACAGATGAAACCTCACGTAGGTGTTCAGCATATGGGGAGAGATCGATGGCTCAAAATTTCAGAAAGCACTCCGTTAGAGTATAATATGTCTCTGGATAATTTCGACGGTTTTTCAGCCTGTCTAGAGCATCCAAGTTGGTCCTGCACGATCACCATCTGGTCGCTATTCTGAGAAGCAGTTTGCAACAACTGGTCCCTGTTATATCCCGAAAAAGCTGCAGACCAGAGCAGCACCGGAACGTATGTATGGAGGAAACTGTCTGCACACACAGGCAGTACGATTGAATCTATGGAGGTTCGCATTGCAACTAATCGAATGCAAGACTACATGATAGGCTGACGAGTGCTAAACAGAAGTGTTTGTAGGATATCAAGAGCAACAGAAAAGCAAATATATGAACACGGCATTCCACAAGTACATATTCATGAGAACTGATGGCGTATAGTCACGACCGCATTTCGCCACATTGAACTGGAGCAGGTTATCGGATGACCACGCATAAGATTTGTAGAGATCGCCCTGAGATGTCATGTAATCATCCACTGTCATTATATCATGCCAACCTTTGACATCATCTGCAAATACTAAAAACTCGACTGCAACACACTGGCAAGTTCGTTAACGAATGGTAGGAATAAACGTGGCCCCAGTACCGATTCTTGAGGCACGCCACACCGAGTAAAATTGGATCGGAAATTCAGCTGCGGACTCTCACATTCAGCTGACGTTTAGCGAGGAAGTTGCCGATCCAACCGAACACATGGTCACCGATTGCATTGCTTCGAAGCTTGTGAAGGAGAATGCGGTGGTCCAGACGATCGAACGCTTTCGAGAAGTCCAGGTAGACAACATCGACTCCCACCCTGGCATCGGCTGACTCTGTCCAGCTTGCTCGGGCTAGCAGCAAGTTTGTAATGAAGTATCCATTTTAGCGGAATGCGTGTTGCTGTGACACTAGGAAGTTGTTGCTCTCAAGACATCCCTTGAGCGCCTTTGCTATTATACGTTCCATTAGTTTGGATAAAATTGGGAGCAGAGTGATTGGACGGTAGTTCGAGTGCTCCGCAATTTACAATTAGGAGTGATTAGTCTATGTTTCCACATTGTGTTAACCTGCGTTTTGTCGAGACAAGGTTGAAAGAACGGAGCTAGTGGTTGGCCACGGTTCATGTCCGCTGTCTTCAATGCTTTTAGATTGATGTCATCCACGCCAGGTGAGCTGTGCACGCGTAATAACACTAGTCTTTTTAGCACATTTGATGTTGTGAACGATGCGTGGTTTAACCCTGGTGGCGATGGGAGCTGTGTCGAAAGCGGGTGAAATGATGATTCTCTCCGGAAAGTATGGATGAAGTGTTGGCGAAGCACGTTGGCCGCATCATGTGTAGTTTGCACCAGACCATCTGTTACACGAAAAATTGCGGTTCGCCGCTGCACACTTCGGAGCTTGTTGATGTTTTCATATAGCAGCTTTGGATTTGTACTGGATTGCGCCGGTCATCTCTGTTGGTGCTGGAGATGTCTTCGGATCAACATGACGCAGTGATTTGGTTGATTTGCGTAAGCACCCCAGTTCAGATTACTTGGACAGATCTTGTAAGCGTGCCAGCTTGAATCCCTTGAGGTCATGCATTTTCTAGCACGGCTCCTCAGAAATGAGTTCAGTTTCTTTGGGTGAAATAACTTGCTTTCTGACGCATTTGCCACTGGATCAGTGAATTGGTCGACAAACCCCGTCCAGGCGACTTCGAGCGGCTGCTCGGCCAGGAAGGACCGGTCGGTTTCTTGAAGGAGTTTGGACAAAATATTGTTATGTGTAACGACATAGGTTTTTATGTTGCTCTCAATGATGTATTCCGAGTAACAGATGCAACAAAAGGGCATGTTCGCGTGATCGCTACTGCAAAGTGGTGCATCTAGAGGCACAGTGTGGACCATTAGTTCCTCGTTAGTGATCACAAGGTCCAAAACAGAGGGTGTGTCACCCGTTCGGGATTGCGTGGTAGAGGTGATATAAATGTACAAAGATAGATTGGCAATAATTTTTTGCAAGTCAGCCATGAATTGTTCGCTGTGCTATGCTGGGAATTCGATTTGAATGTTAAATTTCTCTACTTGAAGAATGTGACTCTGCAGTCGTTCCAGGACTCGCATCATTGCAGACGCTAGGCCCTGATCCATTTCCAAGGTGGACATAGGAAAGGCGGTAAACTCTTATTAGTAAACCCACATCAGTAGGACTTGGGTGTATACCACACCAAGGAGAATCGGCGAGTTGGGTTTCTAGGTCGCAAATAATATAAACGGGCAGGTCGGAACGATAATAGCACTCCGTCTCCTCTGCTAGGTCGATTGTTTCGTATGAATGTCATGCCGGGTAGAACAATCTCAGCATCTGTGATATCCGTATTCAGCCATGTTCCGGCAGCAGATTTTGACATTGTGTCCGTTCGCAGCTGAGTGGTGACGGAATTGTATTGGTAAGTTGCTTGCTCTGTGTTATGTCTATCTGTGGCCCGGTGTTTATCGTCTTCATAGGTATTTCGGATGACCGTTTTTACGCATTTTGTATCACTTTTCGATCACATGTTCTGCCATCAGTTCGGGGTGCAATGATACCTTCATCACTCGGGGACCATAACCTTTGTAGTTAGGTGAAAGCGGTAGTCTTGATGTCGAATTAGTAATAACGCTTTCGATTGAGAGCTCCTCACGAATAAAACGCCATTTATCCCAATCATTCGTTTTGGCCTTAAGCTCTCTTATTTTCTGGAGCTCTGTTACACCGTGAATAAGAAGAGATTTTATGTCTTGTATTTTACGGAAGGCATCCAGGTTTTGTTTGCATTTCTGGGCTTCGCTCAAAGGAGTATCTAGAAAAGTTGAAATGTACTTGATGATACCGTGGTGATTGACTGACAGGGGAACCGCATTTGCATCATCTCCTGACTGACTAGTTACTTGGATTAGACGTGGGTCAACCTAGTTGGCCGAGCTTGGATGACAGACAAGATACATCTTACTGGATGGCTTTGCTTGGACTCCAATTAATTAACGGACGACGTCCCATTTTTTCTGGTCGTCTAGCTTGCATTTGATGGTGTTCGCCTGACTGCAGTGTCGCCTGTAGTAACTGTGGTTCACCTCAGTTAACAGAATTTCGGTAGCGGACAATGCGCATCAAATTGACTAGCACACTACTCGAGACATCGTCAATCATCAGAACTCAATACAGCACTTTCAACGGAACACTGTTGGCTATTTAATCGACAATCCATCACTTCTGACACGTCCTTGTAGGTAATCAGTTTACCTTCTTTAACGACCGTAAGCCGTTAACTTCCCCCTTTCGCATTCAATTGGCTCAAGAATCAGCTGGATTTCACCGCACAATTTTCGACCGATATTGGACACATTTCTGGTCAACAGGATATTGTTGCCGATGCTCTATCAAGAATAAGCACAATCAGACCTGCCAAGCAGACAATCGACCTTTCTGCCATGGTCACAGTGCAATCGAACGATCAGATTGTTTTAAGATGCTGTGACTCCTTATTGAAGTTGGTTTCACACCCTCTGTCGTCTTCCGACGGAACGATCTTATGACACTCGGCTACAGGACAACTTCGACCCGTCGTTTCTGAAACCTTACGCCAAATTTTTTTGACAGACTTCATAACATCGCACATCCAGGCATCAGAACTACTATTAAGTTTATCTCTGTTCGATGTGTTTGGCCTGCGATGCAACGTGATCTTACTCGTTGCCCACGCAGCTGTCCCACGTACCAGTAAGCCAAGGTACGGAGGTACGTGTTTAAACGACTCTGCCGATTCCTTCCCTTTTCCACCCGGTTCGCCAATGTCCCTCATGAGATATTTCGCTCCCTAGCTCTGTCCAAGAGATTGATCTACATTCTGACCACGAGTGACGGTTGTACCCGTTGGCCTGAGGTCGTTCCCATTCCTGACGTATCCGCTGAAACCGTAATGCACGCTTTTACTGAGCGCGGCATCGCTTCACATGCTTCTACTCCCAACACCACTGACTCCAAAGTTAACCCTCCATCTGTGTCTCCTACCATATCTCCGTCGCTCTCTATTGAGAAAAGCGACATCTAGCCAGGTGCTTCCCCAGCTGTGTTAGCGGACAGGGTGCCTAAGTCGAGAACTACTTCAGCCAAAACACAGACGTCCTCTAGATCATCCACTGCGTTTGCAACATTACTTTATCTTCAATCTACTTTTTATTCTTTTGGTCGTCCCGCACGAACAACTCAACTAAACGGCAAAATTTTTTGAAAACAATAAAGCAGCAAAGGCATTTGCAAACAGAAAAACGCAAATCCTTTGAATGGCTAAAAAGAAAAAAAGTGTTTCGGAAAATACAAAAATAGTGGTTTTTGGTACTCTACCATCCTGTAGGAGTCGTTTTCGTTTTTGCTCTCGCCACCGATTTCACCGCGCATGTTTTTGTTTCCGTTCCATGTAAGTACCGGGAAGTATGAACCGGTGGCGAATCTTTGACATTCAAGAACTTGAGAACATTTAACATCCACTAACCTTTCCACCTATTTGGTGTTTTGGCACCGTTAGGGAGGACACTGGTGGGAGCGTGCTGGCGTCCGATCACGCTAGTGCTCCTCCAGCAGCTGCATCAAGTCTCACCACCCGGTCCGCAGTCCTCATATAAATCGAAGGGTCACTCAGGTTTTCCCTTCTAGGATGGGGTCGTGTAATATCCCCGAATTGTCCACCGCTTGATTATGCAAATCAATCTAAAATATTATAAACACAGTTTTTCGTGTATTAAGGAAGTAGGCAGTTTGCTTGTTCGCATGGTGCACATGCTTGTTAACACACGCTCCGGCCTTCGAAGCTGAAGACATCGCGCTCAGCACCCGAGCATATCATCGCTAACCAGTTCGCTACTGGTGCCTCCTTTTTAACCTTAGATCGTAGCAACATGTTTAATAAACCTTTTCCTAGCTTATTTCTGTGTATTCTCCCGCACAATTGTGGTTGGTCGTTCATCTGCATACTTGGTATTTAGCACCCAAGTAACGCGCTATACTGTACCCAACCCAGTCGACCTAGGATAGATATAAGTGTTTTGTCTTTGTGCTTCCTTTTTAAGGGACCGTGAGAATTGTGGCACATTAAATGCCCCCGCGAAAATTGTATATGTGTATAAGTGGTAGACAATAAAGGAACAATTGTCTCTCAAGTCATCAGTTACAGTGGTTGCAGATGTAGGTAGTCTGTAAATACAGCCCACTAAGAGGATTGTTAGAAAACTTAAAATGATAATTCACACGGGATCAGGAATTTCTGGTACAAAGGGTTTATGCAAAGAAAGAACCAAGTATGGCTTTGTTCTAACGCTTTCCTTCACATCTCTGTATGCTGCCAACCAGGATGTGACAACAAAACGCCAAGCCTGCTAGACCGAAGTATATTAGACACAGAACAGAGCTTTTGGCAAATGCCTCAGAAAACAAGGCCCTTCGCCGAAACAACGGAATTCTACCCTGAAAAGCCGTAATAAAACATGCATGGCGTTAATTGATTCAGCCTGACGCGCTTACAACGTCCGTCAAAGTAACCTGAACTGGGGTGCTTACGCAACTCAACGAAATCACTGCATCAAGTTGTTCCGTGAATACAAATTCCAGCACCAAAAGAGGTTAGCGTCGACATTCAGTACAAATCCAAAGCTGCTGTATGTACACGTCAACAAGCTCCGCAGATGGTATGGTGCAAACTACACATGATGCAGCCAACGTGCTTCGTCAACAATTCATCCATACATTCCGGAATGAACAATCATTTCACCCACATTTTAACCGGCTTCCATCGATGCCAGGCTTAAACCACGTACGGTTCACGGCAGCAAATGTGATGGAAATTCTAATGTTAATGCGCGTGCACAGCTCACCTGGCGTGGACGACGTCAAACCAAAGGCATTGAAGACAGCGGCCAGGAAACTTATCAAAATATTAGCTCAGTTCCTTCAGTGTTGTCTCAACGAAATGCAGGTTCCCACAATGTGGAAACATGGAAAAGTTAATCCTGCTTACAAAAGTAGCAGTTGTTCGGAGTCCTTGAACCACCGGCCAATCACTCTCCTCTCAATTTTATCCAAGTAATTGGTAAGTATAATAGCAGAGGCACTCATGGGATATCTTAAGAGCAAAAACATCCTCGTGTCAAAGCAACACGCATTCCGCTGAAATCGTTCCTGCACTACAAACTAGCTGCTATCCCGTGCAAGCTGGACAGAGTCAGCCGATACCAGGGTGGGAGTCGACGTTGTCTACCTGGACTTCTCGAAAGCGTTCGATCGTCTGGACCACCGCATTCTCCTTCACAAGCTTCGAAGCAATGCAATCGATGACCATGTGTTCGGTTGGATCGGCAACTTCCTCGCTAAACGTCAGCTGAATGTGAGAGTCCGCAGCTGAATTTCCGATCCAATTTAACTCAGTGTGGCGTGCCTTAGGGATCGGTACTGGGGCCACGCTTATTGCTACCATTCGTTAACGAACTTCCCAAGTACTGCGGTCGCACTGCAAGGAGTCAGTGAGTTACTATGATTTCCATCTATGGGTAAAGGCAGCTAAATCTAGATACGTAAAACGGACACCGTTTGAAATTGATGAATATTCGATCCACAGATTTCTAACAAAACATCTTTATTGCAGCTCCACTCATTATGCACTTCTTTCCTCCATCCTCCTACTCCGGTCTTTAGATGAAGCGCTATTGAGCACGCACACACACAAATTGCATAAATTTACTGTCTATAACCAGTTGGAGTCTAGTACAAACCTGAATAATTTGGTATGCGCTATATCCCATCTCATGATACCTGTTTACAGATAAACACATCACAGAGAGATGTTGCTATTTGCCTGGCTAACATTGTATCAAAGCTATTTGGTCTCACAAGAAAATTATGCAATAATATAGTGGAGATTTGTCTTCACAATCTTCGTTTTGCGCACTAGCGCTATAAGTAAAGCAGACCAATAGAGACAATTTGAAATGACATTCTGTAGCACAAAATTTTAAATATAAAATTTTATGTTGTGTTATATATGTAATGTAAATGTACAGTTGTTTGTCCTTGATAAGTTTTAAGGTTAAAGGTTTAGACAAACGTGAAGGTTTCTATGCAAATAATAGTGTCTGCGGGGGCATGTTAGATGCACGTTTTCTGTGGTATAATTAGGGGTCACCGTATAGCATAAATAATTATAGATTGGAGAGGATGGTATTACTCGTTCATATCGAATAGGGAAAGTTGTTGAAGCGCGATTACTTAAAAATGCAAAAATAGATTTTGTTAACACGCTAGAACCAGGGGGTGACGATAGTTAATCGGGGTATAATTGGGTTATGTGGTATTTACCCTGCAGGATTAAATTGTGTGTGAGAGTAATATCATCATAAGTTGATGTTGGAATTTTTACACCCTGGGGAAAAGTGTATATTTGAGTTTGTGATGACAGTTTTTTGTGAATTTTATATAAAGGTGGTTAGAGGTATGAATGTGTTTGGGTTTTAATTCGATCAAGTGAGGGTTAGTATAGACCAGCCACAGTTGAGCGCTTAATGTTTAACAATTTGTACACATTAGATTAAAGTGGTGCAGTTAAGGGAAAAGATTGGGTGTACAGTATGGTGCAATCCTAAGGACTTATGTGGTTTGATTGGTATAAATCGTTAGGCACTGAAATTATAGGTGGCCGCGGTGCAAGTGTTATTCCGTACTGGAGGGTATGAAGGTAGGTGTCACGTTAGCACGAGTGGGTGCATCGATTAATGAAGTGGCATCAACAATTTTGGGAATTCAAGGTGTGTTGCGACAAATTAGTCCAAGATGGTCGAAAGATGAGAAAAATTTATACTAAATATATATCAGATTGTCATCAGTTCTAGAGTTATTCAAGGCCAGCAATATATTTTACATAATCGGTGGGGTACTGATGGGTGGTAGTTCAGATGAAGCATTAATCCTTTTTGGATGAGTCTAAGAGATGTGGCTAGGATATCCAAATGTGCTAAAAAAACTCTGCATAATATAGAGTGGTATTTGGTCGTTAAAACAGGTCACCAATGTATATATGAGTGGTCAAATAGCTTGAATATGGTACACAATGTCGAGTTAATGTCTAGTGAGTACAATTGGGTATTGAGTAATTTGATATCAAAAATTGAAGACTTTCCACAAAACTCTCAAGGACTGGTTTCATGATGTGTAAGATATCTAAACCAGTTTGTGTACTTCTTCGGAGTGTGTTTTGTAGGTATTTTGTTGGACATTCACATGTATTGTCCGAAAAGCAACTGATCGCCTTCGTGAGCCGATCGATAAAAGGAAAATGGGATTTGTGTCGCAGGGTCGAATTGAGTTGTTATGATGTTTTAATTGAATTTTGTTACGATACTTTTATTTAAGTCAGTTGGATATACTAAATCAGGTAATTAATAATTGGAACGAGGGGTAATCGTACTAAAAAGTGGGGAAATCGGTACGTTTGTGTAGTTTTGTACAAAGGGTTCGGGTTAATGACTAGTTGTAGGAGCGATAAGGCTATGAATGTCAAATGTTATTTCAAAGTATACATACACACAACAAAGTATACGAACTACTAACAAGCCATCGATACTGGATGTTATGCTCACTAACGAAGAAATCATGGTTAACGGGATAGTTACAAGCACCCCACTGAGTCGCAGTGACCATGTTACTCTGCTTTATGACTATACATGCCATGCGGAGTATACTGAAAAGGAGGATGATAAAGTGCATAATGCCACTCACTACAATGTGTTATCTACGCTTGTTAAGGATACATCTTGGACTTTCTTTAGCGAATGTCCCCAAGCTATTGTCTGGGAAATCGTTACAAGGACGTTTAGCACACTGACAACGCATGCATCGAGACAGGAGTCCTTTCAACTCCAAAACAAGCTTAATTCGCTTCTGAGGAACAGAACGCGTAAATGTATGTCCCAGAGGGATTTGGCATGGCGAGCTCACAAGTACTGCTCGAATGCCGAAACGTGGACCGCATAAGTGACACATCGTATCTTCTGTGTGAAACTGATCCGCGAAGACAAGGTCACGCATCAGCAGAAGTTAATGAAGCGATTCTGCACTAACCGCAAATTTCTTTACAAGCGCGTTAATGGCCTTGGAAAGGTGAAGCGAGGGATTCCAGCACTAGTCGCTGCTGATGAATGCACGCGATGAGCAGTGGAAGCAGCTGATCTCCTACGGCTTCATTACTCCCAAACTGCTCAGCAGGTAACGAGCCCAAATACTCTCCTCATTTCTAATACTCCACCATCTGGTTTAGAAAAAATCACCTTCACTGCGGAAGCTGTGTTGAAGAAGTCGTTATCCTTGCCTATCCACGGTTCTCCCGGAGTTGAAACATCCGACCAAAGGCTCTACAGGCGGTAGCTAGTGATCTACCAGAACCACTGGCTGTCTTCTATCAACGATTTCTGGAAGAGAACCATATTCCACCCGCATGGAATCGAGGGGTCATCACTCCTATCCATAAGGGAGGTAGCCCACTGAACCTACCAACTACCGTCCAATAACCCTACTTCCTGTACTATCCAAACTTATGGAAGCAATCATCGCAGATGCGCTGATGCAATATCTGGAAAGCCGCAACTTAATAGCCCCAGATCAACAAGGCTTTCGTCAAAAGTGTTCATGTAACACCAACTACACTTAATAGCCGGACTGAATCAGTTGATGATGTAGCAGGAATGGATATCATCTACCTGCACTTCTCAAATCGTTTGATCGCTTAGACCATGGAATTCCCTGCAGAAGCTGTGGAACTACGGCATTGGCGACCCAATACTGAGTTGGATTAGCAATTTTCTACACGAACGACGGCTAGTGTTGAGAGTCAGAGAATCATCGTCCAATGCAATTGATGTGGTGTATGGTGTACCACAAATCTATGTGCTTGGACCTCGTCTATTCTTGGTGTTCATTAGCGTCTTGTCGAGACCAATTGCTGCCGATTTCCTATTTTTCGCTGATGATATCAATATATGGCGAAGGATCAGAGGACCGGACAACCATGAACGGTTTCAGTGAGATCTTAGCACAATGTCGAACTGGTCAGTTCAAAATGCCCTACCATACAACGTGGATAAATGTCGCCTTGTGCAATCACGCCATAGACATAACTGCACCTATTTGCTTGGAACAAACGCATTGCAGACCAGCTTCCAGGAATGTGATCTTGGTGCGCTCGTACAGAGCGACCTCAACTGTTCGAAACAGGCTGCGGTAGCTGCGAAAAGCGGCAACTAGCACGTCGGCGTGCTGCGAAGGGCATTCGGGAGATTTGACCCATCAATCTTCCCAATGATGCACAATTCCTACGTGCGCCCGCATGTTGAATACGCTATCCAAGCTTGGCAACCTTGGTTGAAGCGCGACCTAGAGGCGTTAGAGGCAACTTAACAAAGAGCAACAAAGAATGTAAAGGGCCTGCGCTATCACACTTACCGCCGAAGGCTGAAGTTACTGGAATTTTCAGCGGACTCTATCGAATGCTGCGCGGCGATCACATATTAGCGTATCAGATAATGAGTGACCCCAACCACGTATGCCGCCATTGCTGAAACTTAGCCACAAGCAACAGCTCAGAGGTAACTGCTTAAAATTGAAGGAACAATATAGCCTTCTAGAGTGTCGACGTAATTACTTTTCCCTTTGGGTTTGCCAAACCCTGGAACGCACTCCCAGACTCAGTAGTTTCCTCTCCTACTTGGACGTTTTCAAAAAACGATGAGATGTTGCTCTCAGCTCCCAGCATTTTGTTACCTAAACTCATCTATTGTACATTATGCCAAGCATGCATTTCTACAGGATTTATGTATCAACTGGACCCAAGTGAGCGACCATATTTTACTTTTCTCACAATTTATATCAACGACCACTGACCCACAGTGTATTTCTGAAAGTTTACGCTCCACTTTTTACTTTTACACTGATGTTATCTATAAAAGTATTCATCTCGGAGACGTTTGATAAATGACCCACGTATATTTTGATTTCATCGTATTCACCCTAATCATCCTACGTGACGTGTCAAGCACTTGCTTTTATTCCGCGATAAATCAATGTTCAATGTTTATTGAGAGATCCAATGAGTGGCCCCACAGGTTTGCATTCCTGTTGAATTACAGTAAAGGGCGGCACACATGATGTCGGTCTCGCAGAATCAAGTATGCCATAATCATCTCATCTTATAGACTGCGATAACTTCCATTGAACACATCCAAGCGTTGCAACGTCTCCTGGTATGAAAGATTGCGCATCCCAATTACGTTCTTAGATGCCCGGCGGTGTGGTTGCTCCAGTGCATTATGGTCGCGTTTCAGCCATGGATGCCAGGCTTCGATTGCATATTCGACATGGGGGCGAACATACGCACTGAGCATTTGTCGATATATGGAGCAGTTTATTTGTTCAAACACCCGTCACGACAGCCCGACGCGTTGGTTCCCAGTATTCGAGGCCTTTTAGGATGGTCTGGGGCAATCCAAATCATTTTGAACCAGGACACACAAGTCACATTCCACAGCTGATTTGTGCAGCACATTCGTTCCGAGCCGGTATGAGTAGTTGCTCTGATGTCGGATGGAAAACACCTTGCATTTACTGACGTTGAAATACAGTAAGTTTTGGGTTGACCATTGATGCACCGTAGCTAGGTCAGTCTCAAGCAGATGCTGGTCGACGTTCGCCTCGATCCTGTGCCAGATATTGATATCGTCGACAAACATTAAGAAGTTGGAAGCGA